>OY735246.1:53063700-53293462 GCA_963457695.1 Neria commutata
CCAATATTTTTGCTTTTGTAATTGTTCTTTTCTGGTTGCACTTCGATGGGAATATCTTCAGTCATATTGAAGCGATTTCAAGTAAATTTATGACTAAATCTTTGATAAATATATATGTTTATATTCGATCTATATATTCGAAATGTTTGATTAGTTTTTAATTGTTCTTAGGTTAGGATAGATTAAGCTGGCTACAACGCATAAACCCTCTTGGATTTTTCGCGATGTCAGTTGGAGTTCCGTTTAGGAGTGGTCAAAATAATGATCTATCAGAATTTGTGTGTGTTTCATAAATTTCGAAAGAGGCTTTATACCTAGAGTCGAGGTCTTTTCGAGCCCTGAAAAAACAGGCGCTCCTAAACAAGTCAGACCAGTAATAGCGATGGCGGGGCAGCAGCATAGTATGTGTTGCAAGGTCACCCTGCTGCCCGCTTTCTTGCATTTCCTGCAGCTTTCGTCGTTCGTTTTACTCATCCTATGTGCTTGCACTGTTACAAGGCAGTGTCCTGTTAGTGCTCCAGTGCTCCTATGATAGCTCTACATTCTATTCTTGGCAGAGTCAGTATAAACCTAGTGAACTTTTCGTTAAAGGACTTTAACATGGTTTTGAACGTTACATAGGTTATTCCACCAGGCCCTCGTTTTCCATTTCATGCATTCCTCTAGTTGCCTGTAGGACGCTTGCAGAGGCATCAGTATTATTATAATTTTTGTCCGATATCTCAACATCGGTTGGGTGTCATCTTCAGTGACAATCTTCAGTGATCTAACATTTGAAAATTTTTTTAGCAGAAGTCGTGCAGTTTCTTGATTAAAATTTTGAATTTAAATGACTTTGCCATCATTATAAGAAAAATCGTATTTTATTGAAATGTAAAAGCATGTTTGCATACAAGTGAAGCTACTTTTTAAAATGGGCTGATCATTTCTTCTTACTGCTACTAAATTTTTCAAAGTTTTTACTAAACGTGTGCCTCTTGCATAGATCAATGTTTTTTTTAAAAAGCTTAAGAACGGTGAAAAAATATGCAAAATCGCTTGAAAGCGCAATTTTGCACTTTTCTATTGAGTATGCACTCTAAAAGTGCAAAAACGAAACTAAACACAGCGATACAGCTTGTATAGCAATATAGCTAACCAGCACAAGCATATAAACTCAAAATCAAATACACCTTTATTAATACAAATACACAAATACACACAGAACCGCCAACATGACTTATTCAAGTGCGAATTGCAATCAATTTTGCCATTTTACCATTTGCACATCAAAATAGGAGCAGAAAAAAAATATACAACGCAACAAAAACAGGAAAAAATGGAGCGAATATAAAAACGCGCAAAATAAAGCGAAATCACTTCCGCTGGCTTTTGTGTGGCTGAGGGATGGAAAGAAGGACGGACGAACGAACGTCCACGGTGGCGGGCGTTAAATGAAAAACGTGCTTCATCAAATTTTCGCTGATTTGGCTAAAATAAAACGTGCCAATAGACAAAAACATTGATAGAAATGTGTATAGGTGTGTGTGAGTGTGTATTCAAATTCGCAAGTGGTGCAGAGTGAAAAGAAGTCAGAGCAAAAGCACGCAACAAAGCAAAGAGCAAATGTGCTATGGAAAGCTTGAAAATAATTTAATACAAATTTTATGGCAAATTTAATGAATCGAATATTGCTTGCCATGGTAAATGTGCGGGTTTTCAAGCGTGTGTGTGTTGTTGATATAGAATAAAGAAACGATTTCATTAAAAATAGATAATTTCCCTAATTGATATGAAAGTCAATACCGCAAACATTTTGGTTTCTTTTTCTGACTGAACTTAATGAACTTATAAAAGTGTCTTAAAAAGGTGTGTATACCAAGTGAACTAGGTCCTTAATATGTTACACTTCATTTTCATATCATATTATTCATGTACAATTACTAAGTGGACGTTAATCATTATTAAGACAGTAAAAGGCAGCCAAGCGAGAGTCGGTCTCGAGTTCCTTGGTTCCAAAAAAACCCTCTACATATAACTCTCGAATTTTCTTTTCTCCCCGCCTGTCTGTTCATACACTTTTCGATATTTTTACCTATATCTTCGAAAAAAATTCACCTCAAAATTTAGCCTATATGGGATCATGTAGGGTCTGGTCAATTTTTCTTACATTTTTAACTATATCCTTAAGACCTTAACGAACTGGCTGTTCGCCATCATCTGCTCTGCTAAATCAACAGCATATAAAATATTTTTGTTTAGAATTTCGCTAGAGTCTAACAACACTCAGTACTTAAGACACTCACTCAAGCCATATAATTTCTTGCTTTGGATATTTTTAGTTGGCATATGCACAGGCAATCAAAAATAGTATTCCGCATACGCCCTGTCTTCCACATCCACATCCACTTTCAATGATATGAATGGTAGCATTTTTGCACTCAAATACAAATACAAACACCAAGCCAGCGGCTATGGCTGAATTGACATTTCAACCCGAAATGCTGACAGTTATATTTGGCTTTGGCATGTATGTATATATGTATGTAAGTAGGAAGAGTATTTTGTATCGACGCTTTGTTAAATCACACATACACAAGCATATTTCACAAGCAATATTTGATGAGGCATGTGTCAGCAGCAGCAACATGAAGTGCAACTTGCCTCTGAATATCAAATTATTTGTCGTTTTTTCGTATGCGATACCAACAATTGACATTCAAAGGGGAGTATAGATTTTCTAGCAATTTCAAAGGCAAAATGCCAAAATGTTGAACTATTGAGATGCTCAGCATGTGGCAAATAGCTTGTTTTCCGTATGCTGCTGCTTAGATATTTCTGGCCTATTATTCACAGCAGCAACTGGAAACCGGGCGGGAAAGATGAAATAGCAAGAGCACCACGAACTGAAAAATGCTAGAATAAAAATCAAAATTATTGTCAGCTCTGGGATTTTCCTAATGGGCACCTTCTAAAATATGTGCTTCTGTTTATGTGCTGTTGTTTTTGCCATGGCAAGGCGGGTGACAAAATGACATTGCTATAAATCCATATTGTATTTCAAATTTGTTTACTTTTGCACATTTTCATTAACACTTTTCCAAGGAACCAGACAAATAACAATGTGTGAAGCTGTCAAATGAAGTGTTAGTACATGAAGAAAGGAATAAGGTACGTTGAAAAATCAGAATTTCTAAGGTAGAAAACAATTTTTGTCAGGCCATTATTTTTGTAAAAATTAATCACACATACAAACTTTGTAGTGCTATACATAGATGCATTCATTGGTTAGTTAATAGGATTATTAAGAATGTTTCTAATATATCACACCTTATAAATCTTTGATCTTTCAGATGACCAAAGATTTATATGCTTTTGTATTTCCAATAGATTGTGCTAGAAGTAGAGCTTCAGTCTTTCAGTCACCGAGGCCTGTAAAGCCCTTTGCGATATTCTAATAGGTAGCCCAAAAGATGAAAGTTGAACTGCTTACTTTTTTTGCTGGACAGATGAGCAGACGTATATTTGGAGGTACAGCAGAAAGGCAGATGCACGAAGATTCGACATACTTGGCAAACAGATTAATTGTATAATAGATGGTATACCATGCCATACCATTTTTCAGGCATTGAAATTTAAGGAAAGTTTAATATTTATACTAGCGCTAGAGAATCCTTGTATAATAAGCAAATATTATCAAAGACATCATACACGTAACAAACAGATTAATTATTTATATATGCTAGGCATTCTGTTATCGAGCTGCAAGTAGCTACATAGGTCCTTGCTTTATATTTCGTTGCAATCTCTATTATTTCCATCGTCGCTAGTAACATTTCACCTTCTTTAAATATGAATTAATATTTCTCTCAACACTGCCTACAATCATTAAAATATTATGTGTCCGTATGACAGCAGGCAATTATGTATGCCCAACAGTGAGAACATAAATTCTCAACGCGATATAATTTTGCACATAATTTGATTTATAATTATATAATTTCAATCGCATTGAAACTTTATTGCTTCAATTTAGCTGTGAGCGTGTTTTGCTCCCTCTAAATAATAAATCATCTCAAATAAATTGCTAAACAATGTTTTTAGAAATATTCAATTGTGTAAATTCTGAGGCTGAATGTGATTATTAATTACAATTGCTCTGCTTGGGCTGACAGGGCGTATGAGTAATTTTCAGTACATAGAAAACAGAAAAGCATCAATTTTAATTTGGCGTGCAAATTATATACAAAGAATATAACTATGAATATTTTAAATATCCATATTCCCGAAAAAAATTATAGCGCTTTATACAAAAATTAGAAAATTCTTTGACAGTTCTTTTCGATTAATTTTTTGAAACAATTCTAAAAAAAATTAAAAATATCTAATTTAAGTTTTTCCACATTTTCGTTAGAATGATTTCTGGTGCTTAGAAACAAACTGGTTTCGAAAAATTTTTGAAAAATATAAAACAAGGAATTTGTCTCATCAATTTAGGTTTATATTATGAGCAGGGCTGTTTGTAATTTCTTCTCAATGCACAAAATTAATATACATATACCAAAAGTTATTTTTTAATTGCGCCTAAAAATATGCAATCGAAATTTCCCCTAACCCCTCTGAGCTCTTAAGGCCATTGTTAGCTGCTATTTGCTCTTCCAAATTTACAGTAGAACAACATTTAAAGAACAATAACGCAACATTTGCTACATAATCATTACAGATGTCTCCATCAGCATTAGCAACAACAACAACAATAAAAATAATGGCAACAACACAAGTCATTATGCCTTTGATGGCTGGCAGTTTAAATGCGCGTCGCTTTTTTATTGTTATTATTATTTGCATGGCCTTTTTGCCAGCGGCAATTGCCTGCAATTCCTGCCAACATCCGCGCAACATTTCCTTACATCTGCCTCTCGGCGTTTCGCCCTTGTCTGTTGCCATTACAATGCTGCTAACAGTCAATCCGACGAACGTATGGCGAGGCATGATTGCAATGCAGCTGCATTCTTCAGCTTGTTGGTTGTTGTTGCTGTGAGTAAGAGCTTGCATATTAATATTTTTCTATATTTTAGCATTTTCGCGCTGAATTTGCGCTGCATAAGTTTCACAAGCTCTTTCACGTTTCACACATACACTCAAAGCTTATTGTTGCATACTTTTGTGCATTTTTGTTTCTTTCTTGTGCTCTTGCTTTGTTTTGTATGTTTCTTCTTTCTGCTTTGTATTTTCTTCAGGCACAGCGCCAGGATTCGCAGTCAAGCTAGGCTTACAAATAGATGCTGTAGCTCGGTTCGCTTTCTTGACATTAGTGTGCCACGCCCACTAATGGTCTAGTGCAAAGCTTGCTACTTTTCAAAGCCAGTTATAGTTCTTATTCTTAATTGCCAACAATTTTTGTGAAAGACAAAATTTCTTAAAAAGCAAAGCTCTCTGCTTAAAACTAATGATTTTAAGAATATTCGCAAAAGCTACAGATATTCGAATGCGAATAAATTTATATTCATAGATGCTAAAAGCAATTTGAAGACGAGTATTTAAAAGAAATTTTGCCTAGGTAAAACAATTTTTATTCAAAATTTTAGTTCCAAATCAAAGTGCAAAATTGTTGTTTAACACAGCATACTATAAATTGAAAGCAAATCGAAATAGAAACCTTTTGTTACACTTTTGACCAGTCAGTTTAACCTAACCTTTATCTTTTGACATGTTAAGATTAAGCTGGAGTGGCCCGCTTTAAAAATTTGTTCACCGAATGTGGTCCACGAAATCATTTGGGTTGGACACTTTTGCTTTACCAGAACATGTCACAGGAGAAATACTTGCAAATCATTACCTATTGATCTTTAATGCTTCCTTTCATTATGGCAAACAAACGAGCAAACATTTTTGTATCCTGCTAAAATCCTGTATAAAAATAATTCGAGAAAATGTTAACCAATTTGACAACGAGACTATTTTTCTTCGTATGAATTAAACAAATTATTTTGCCTGAAAAATTGCTGAGCTTAACGCTTGAAGTTTTTTGTTGGCTGTCAAGCAAGTTCTACTCACAGGCTACAGCTAACATAGGAGACCGGCAGCTTATGCTTACCATTATTCTGAATAATGCAAGTGTTAGATACTCGTACTAATGTGAATGCACAGTATCAGCAGCAGCGAGGGATTCTTATCTCCACATTCTGCTCTATTTCTGTAATTTAAATGTGGACTAAATTTACACGCTCTACTTAAGCACGTTTTGGATTGTTGTTGTTTTCTATTTGTACTCTGCAATTTTCACGCTTCTTCGTGGCATGCAAATTTCGCTAGTTCTAATTTAAAAACAGTGTAAAAGTTCTTTTAGTTTAGTGACACACTTTTAAAAAGGGGAATGCAATTTTAAAGTGTTTCGGTTTTTTTTTGCATATGTTCTGATAATCTGCCATAAGCGCACAATGTAAAGGTACAATAGTTCTTAGTGAAAAAAAGGCTGAAAATCAAATAAAAATCTTTAAGAATTTTTCTATAAAGCTTTAAAAAAACTTTCCTTGAAATTGCAAATTAATATTGAAGAAAAATATGACATTGCATCAGATTCTGACTCCAAGAATTTTTTGATGTCAAGCTTTAAAAAAAACGCACCGCAATGGTGGGGAATAACTGTGTTATTTGTTGTTGTAGGTAATTGGAAAAGCAGCTACCAAATTGAAGCTCAGAATCGTGCAAGCATCAAAAGGCGTCTCTTGCTCGCTGACCGATATAAGCGCATGCCTCGAATAGTTAACCAAGAAAGTAAGCAACAAAACATGCAAGACAACAGCAGGAGAGCAGCGGAAGTAGTGGTGCAGCAGAACTGCAGCAGAGCACTCAAGTCGAAAAACGTTGACACAAAAGCAGAACGAAACGAACAGCGGCAGACAAAAGTTGCAAGTAAGCCAAACAATTGGCATAACAATTGACAACAACAACAACATGAAAAGCACAATTTACTCGCGCACTGGCAAAACTTTATTTGCCAACTAATTGGCAAACTGAATCGAACGACTTAATGCATTCGCCGCTGCCATCGCAAACTTGGACCCATTCCACGATAAGCAAAAAAATAAAAAAGTAGCAACTGCAAAAGAATTGCCCAAAAGTAGAAGTAAAAGCAGCTGCGAGAAGAATGAACTGGCAAAGTAGCGCGACATTTCAATTTGAGGCAACATTAAAAATTACTTTCAATGACAATGGGTGAGGGGGTGGGGGGCCGAGGCGGAGTAGTGCTGAAGTATGTATAATGTAGAACAGGCAGGCAGAAACTTTGCCATTTCTTTTCGTTAAATAAGAAGAGCACAATTCCGTAGCATACTTTCAGGCGTACGGCATAATTAAAGCAACTCGCAGCGCTGACAATTTTAGATAGAGGTTGATGATATAGCTTAAATTAAATCGATATTGTTATGCTGATGGTTATTTTTTTCTGTCGTTGTAAAGTTAAAGGTATTTCTTTTATTATAAAGCATTTAAAATATTATTGGGTCTAATAAAAAGAAATGCATTATTTTTGCATTGAAAGCTTTATTTTGTATAGTCAGAATTATCGGCATTTTTTTTACAATGTTTAACTTCTGGGCAATAGAGAAACAGTGCTTAGATGACGGTCGCCTTGAGATAGGTTAGGTGAGGTCGAGCTGGCTGCCTAAAAAGGTCACACATAGAAACTTTTGGGTCCTTAGCGATGTCAATTAGAGTTCCTTTTGAGAGTGGTCAATATGTAATGAACTGTCAGAGTTTGGATGTGTTTCACAAATTTCTAAAAAGGCTTGATACCTACTAGTTTCGAGATCTGTCCGAGCCCTCAATAGGCAGGGGTCCTAATCAAGTCAGACAAGATTTAGCGATGGCGTGGCAGGCGCATATTATTGCCTTCCATAGAAAACTGTCTGAGTAATTTTCCTAGCACGAAATCTTATCTTCCTAACGCTCACTGGCGTAGCCTGATCGAACCTACGCAAAGCGAGATACATATTACTAAAGCCATCTATTAGAAAAATAATGGATTTCCTGCTACTACAACCGATATTTTTTTCAAGCTTAGGAAAATGCTACAATAAAAATTTGCTCAAAATATCGTTGTTAATAATAAAGTCTCAAATAACGCTCATCTCTATTAAGAACATAAGTGGGCGGGTGACTTCGTTTTTTATTAAATTGCACACATTCTGCTTTTTTAATCTCGTCCTACGCTGTTGACTCTAATCAATAATTCACCATCCAAGGAGTAAGGGATATGCCTGAGGCAGGCAGCAATCTTAATTTGACAGCATGTCCGAAAGGCATTGCTGGACATACTAGAATAAGCAACCTTTCAACTCACACCAATTAAGCGTCAAATTCTGCTAACATCATTATTCTTTGTAAGGCGCCTACAACAACATCAATAAGGAGAAAATATAGGCAATATTCTTTTTAGAGCTTATGCTTTTTCTGAAGCATAATAGATTTGACCTTCTTTCCAGCTACAGCTTAAGCATTCTTCAGCTGTCGAGCATGCCAGCGGCACGTCAAGATTTATTATGGCAGCGCACATCAGTGAAATTCCGCTTTATGCTTTTTTAGTCGCCTTTCATTTAAGCTTATTAAGTATTTAAGCAGCGTGTGTCTTAATTTTAGCAGATTTACTAGAAGCAGGATGCTGCTTTTTTCAACAGCTTGCTGGAAAGTGTAGTAGCAGTGTTCGGTGGAAAAGATTGTTGTCTTAGAATCATTATCTATAGATCTGACTAGATTTAATTTAATTTTAGTTGCCGATTAAATTAAATTAGATTAATTCAATTTTAGTTGCCGTTAAAATTAAATTAAATTCATTTGATCAATTTTATTGAATTTATTTGTATTTCGAATATCAAGCTGTAAATTTTCTCCGTATGAAACTGAATTTCAGCTTAAGAAAATTTTTTCCAGCATCTGCACTTGTAGCTATCATTCATTTTACGCACTAGGAAATGATCACTATTCCCTAATTACGTGTCGAAAATTCGCAGAGCACTTCCGAATTGATTCGAAATTGCTTTTTACGCGCAATGCTCAAATACTAAATGAATTGGTTTGCTCGTAAGCGCCTAAAAGGCTACTACAAAAATTTCGGCTTAAAGCTAAACCAATTTGCTTGGTCATTTCAACGGCGAAGCACTCTACAGTCTGCAAACTCAAGTGCCGCGCCTTTACCAACATGTCAATATATTTGCGCAGCTGATGCACCGCAAACCGCACCGCCCTCAACATGAACATACATCAATATCGCTTCCCCCGCATGCTGCAGCGCCCACGTAGGTCGAATATTTACCAGGCCGGCCCAGCCAAGAGCAAATTGCGTTTCCACCGCAATCAGCGCAATCAACCAGAAAAACCACTTTAATGCAGGGCACGGCGGCGTAAGGACATGACCGACGTACAACCACTTCAGCGTGGCCGCAAGCCCGCCCGCGCGCTGCTCATCGAACGCCTGCGCCAAGCCGCGTTGCCAACCAGCCCGCACGTTTATTGGTCAAACATTCAAATGCCATTATCTGCCAGCGTAACCGCGGCAACCGCAGCAGGCGAATGCTCGGAGTTGCCTCGCACAAAAGCACACAAGCACACATAAACACACATACTAGCATACACGAACAGATCCTGCAAATGCAGTAATATGCACGTGAATTACTCACATCGTCTGGCAAAACAAAATTTGCCTAGTTATGCCAGCCTAGAAATTTGCTTTGCATATTCCATGTTAATTTGAAAATATTACAAGCCATTGCACTTCAGCGCAAGCCTGTTCAACGCACTGCATTCTGCCGGCTTCGTGAGTCCTTGCAACTGCAGGCTTAATTATTTACACACACATGAGCTGCCACTGCAGTTTTTAATTCACCTTCATGAAAAAAATAAGATATATAAAAGCTTCAATAGTAAGTTTCAGTCGAGTATCAACGACAGTTCGATACCCTACAGCATGTAACTAAGTGAAGTTCATTTATGAAGAGTACAAAATTTTAAGATCACTGATTAATAATCTTAAAGAAAACCCACCTTAAAGTATCTCAAATTTCTCTGCAATATTATGAAAAGTGTGAAACCTTGGCACATATACTGTGTTCCTGCCCCGCCATCGCTAGAACTCGTCTGACTTGTTTAGGAGCGCCATTCTTTTCAGGGCTCGAACAGATCTCGGAACTAGGCATTAAGCCTCTTTGGAAATTTGTGAAAAACACCCAAATTCTGACAGATCACTACTTTGACAACTCCTACATGGAACTGGTATCGCTAAGGACCCAACAGGGTCTATGCATGGCCTTATTAGGCAGCCAGATTAACCTAACCAAACCTATGAAAAGTGTGGAATTTTTAAAGTTTAGTTTCTTATGACTATCGATATAATAAGGCAACACAATGGGCCTTCGGCCTCTGGGTGGGTTTACTGCCAGCAGTAAACAGCCTTCTTAACCTAACCAAACCTAACCTATGACTATCGATGACTACAAAGCTTATAGCAAGCATAAGTAACTTATGCAAGTTCAATTATTTTTACAGTTTCAGTGTTTGAGGGTTTTCCTGTTCAACAAGGATTTTTCTTGATCCACTTAAACTATATCTATGCACAGTACCTTAATAGAGTGTCCCTTAGAGTGTAGGGCATTAAAAAGCGACCTCGAAAATCGTTGGAAAATTTTTTACTACAATAACAACAATAAATATATATGTTTGCATGTGCGCTCACCTGGAAATTTATATAGCGCCACCTCATTGCAATTAATCTCAATCAGCGTGGCAGTTTCATTGGGCAGGCCCGCGCATTGGCACATGCTATTCAGCGGGCAGGCGTATAGCATGTCCTGTTGCTGGGCGTTGAGCAGCGCGGCGAAGCTGCCACTGCTGCCGGGCACGGCGGGCGGAGGACCACGCGCTGCCGCCACTGTCGACGCTGCAGCGCTGCGTGGCAGGCGCGGCAGAGCAGCACCCGGCCCCAGTGCACCTGGACCGCCACCATCGAATTTCCAGCAATCGGCCGTGCTGCGAAACCAGTAGAGCAGCGAGATGGAGATGATCAGCAGATGCGGGCGTTGCTGCTCCATGCTGAAAATAGAGCAGATACATACATACATATGAGTTGAGTGCATTTGAGTTGGAAGTGTGAATATGGAAATTCTGCAATTTTTATCAAATAATTTTGCTTTTTCGTACTTTAAAAAAAAGTTTTTAAAGTAGTTTTCTGAGTCTTAGTAAAACATTTGGAATAGACTAAAATTGTGCTGAATTTAATTTAATCGATTTTATGGCTTTACGCGTTAAATTAGGAACGTTTTTTCCAAGCGCCTATAAGCATGCTATACTGCATGACTTTACAGCTTTTAAACGCTTTGCTTAAATGCAGCCCAAAAGTATGCCAGCGCATTTAAGTGGAATAGTCGTTATGACACAAGCAAAACTGCCTAAAAGCATGCAAGGTCCTACGCAAATACAGTGGGAACTCGATAACTCGAATTGGAGAGGTTTTTTGAGTTTTCCAGTGTTTGTCCTTGTTTCTGCCACGTTTGACAAAAATTGATGTCAGATCAAACCTTAAAAAGCTGCCAAATTCGAACTTTTACAAAAGTTTATAAATATTTATAATAAAATTTTTAGCAAATCGCCAAGAGAGTTAAAGAATGGCAGTGAAGTCGGGGTTACACACCAGAGCTTATGAAGGATTCGAATCAAAGAGTCAATGTTTTCCTTTCTTCTGATGATAAGAATTGGAAAGTCTAGCACGAGCTATTGTTATTCGCTAGAAGAACGACAGTAGTAACATATTTTCCTTTACTCTTTACTATAATATCGAAATAAAATTCAAGAGATGGAGATCATAGAGTGAAAGAGTTTCGAGTCGTCAAAGTTCTTGCTATTGAGACTCGAGCCATACGCGTTGCAATTATTGAGGATCGAGTTATCGACCTTCGAGTTATCATGGTGAATCGAATCGTGAATGTTCGAGAAAACGAGTTTCGAGTCATCTAGCTTTGAGTCATCAAAGAGTCATAGAGATATAGAGATTCGAGCGCTTAAGATTCGAATCATATAATTTCAACTCATTAAGGTTCCAGTGCTCTTTGTACAAGAAATAGTGCTTCGAGCCACGATGGTTCGAGTTATCGAGGTTCGACAGTAGTGCATATTTATGCTTATATAATGTCACATACGACAAGTCATTTTACATACGCTAAGTGCTTCAATACATGTATGTGTGTATATGTATGAGTATGTGTTCGCTTGCAGTGTGTGCATGCCACTTAAGAGACACATTGCCCATGCTTTAGCATAGAAAACAATACAAAACAACAACATCAGCGGCACAAGTGTAAAAGTGGCAACACTCGCTGATATGCACACACACACATGCACATATATCTGCACACAAAAGCCAACTACAAATGCAAATGAGACGCGCGAGTGCCGGTGAGGGTATGTGGCAGTACTTAGCGCTTTGATCGTGTGCCAGTTTGTGAGTATATTAACACCCTGCCATGAACACACACACACACATCTCTTGCTTTTTGTGCATATGAGAGGTTTGCATGTGAGTGTGTGTGTGCTGATATTATACCCAATTTTTTTTTAGTTTGTTCTCCCGCGCGTGTCTTTGGAGGTCACGAATGCGCACTTAGACGTTGCCTCTTTTTTTTGGAAGGGGGCTTACCTACACTGCGCCACTGCGCCTGCAGATATGCTTTCAACTGTTTATTTTTTTATGATTACCTTGGCTTTAGCGCGCGAAAATTGCGACTCTTTAACGGTGCGTCTAGTTTTTTACTTTATTTCTATTTCTTTTTTTTTGTAATTTGCTTTCATGTTGGCATGCAAGCTGCCAGCGTTTTGGGGCGAGTGCGGTCGACTTTGCGTGAAATTGAAATTGTAGCTGAACACGCATGCACACATGCACACATGCACGCTTTATATATGAACACATGCAAATATCCGTCACATTAATTTACATATTTCAACGGCTCGCTCGCTGCTTTAGGTGTTGCCAAAATATGCAATATTAGTCACATTGTTTGTGGAAATAATAAAAATATATAGAAAACAATAAACATGAAGGTAATAGCAACAACAGCAAAATAACAAGAATTTCATTTAAATAAAGAAAGAGGCTGCTGGCAGGTGTAAACTGTGACTATGATTCCAAAACGTCTGAAATAGGGGTAGCTATTAGTTTCATAGCAGCATTTTAGGCGTTTTTATCTCATAACAATAAATGCTTGCTGTATGAGTGCCAATGACTAAACAACAGGTAATAGAAAATGAATTGCCAAACAAGAGTATCTTCCAACTCAATATCTACAAATTCGAGCAGACCAGTAAAATCTAAAGTTCACATAAAAAATCAGTTGATTAACGACAACAGACAAACATTAAATGCTTGCTATGAAAGCTCCAAAGACTACCCATAAACAATATAATACAATATTCCAAACAAAAGAATATTCCCACTTGTTGTCGTCTGATTCAAGCAGACCAGGAAGACCTAAAGTAAACTTTTAGGATTACTCTTACCAGACGAAGCTTCACTTACAATATCAGTCGATCACTGACATCAGACATGACTGAACGAACCTTCACTTAAAAGATACGCTTTCATTTGAGCGTACATATAATTGATACCTCGCCAACAATCGAAGATCAAAGAAAGCAAAAGAGACTCTGTATATTCATGGAAAGCTCTCACAATAGGCGTTTCAGGCTGTGGGTACTTCTAGAATACGGGATTTCGTTATAAATGCAATCAACTATTACAGCTAAGTTAAACGCTTTTCGCCTACAATATGATAATATTGTAGAATCTAGTTTACATTGTACTTCTTTACAATCCTGTTAAGTTTCTTTAACTGCTGCTAAAATTTAATATCAGTAGTTCATAGCAAACGGAAGCTGACAATATATATTGTATCATTTCCGCAACGTTGATGCTTTTATAATTTAAAAGGTAACACTATGCTCAAGCAAGTCAGTAACCGCAAAATTGGTACTCAAATAAAATGAAATATAGCAGTTAGTATGCGTATCCTTCTTGGCGAATTTAAATGGAAAAAAGTGGAAATAAAATAAAACAAATATGCGTGCTATAAAAAATGCAGAACATAGCATAAAAAAAGCATGAACAAAAAAAACGAAGTAAACTAAAATGAAATAAAAATGAGCTACAAATAATTCAACGTTATTTTTATAGTTATGATTATGGCACGTTTGCATGCCGCGAAAATAAACGCACTTGCAGGTGTAAGCACATACGCTGTATGCATATATATACATACATACATTCATATGAGGTAATGTGTAAAAAACCTGTAGGAAATTTGACAAGGTCTGCCTTTGAGCTTTGCACAGATTTCAAGAGATATTAGAAGTACTACAAGAACAAGGCATTACATATCGACTTTTATCATGAAAATGCTTGACTTGCCAAATCGATTACCTCCACTTTCTGAATTTCATAAAATTTTAATTTTATAGTCCATTGACTTTTAACTGTATTATATTCAAAACAAATTTCTCTGATAATAAGACATACTTTTATTTGGGCTCACATGCCAAAGGGAAATGACAGTAGTTGCCTATTTCTGTTCTGAAGCAAAAAGATTTGAAGGCTACAACAACAACAAATAGTTAGAATTATGTGCGCTTACCAAGCCATAGGTTCAGGATTCAAGACTTTAACATTATGCTACCACCTCGAGAAATTAGTAATTTATAAATTATTAGAGTTCACATTAAAAGTGACGGATAAGGTTTTCTGGCAAAAACCGAAATAGCCATACATACAAATATGATATTTTAATACATTATTTAGGTTCAAGTAGAGTTATCAACCATGACGAACTAAAGAACAAGAACAATCACAACCATTTAAGTTTTCTGAATTTTACGTACAATTTTAATTTTCCTACTGACTGTTTCTTAAAGGTCATTAAATTTTTTCCAACATTTTTGCATTTTAAAACAAAAACTAACAATAAAATTATGGTGCTTCCATACCTGGCAAGTTACTTTTAGGGTCTGCTTCAAGGCTTACAGAGCCAGAGTTTGTTAGAGCTGCATTTTTCCAGCTGGGCATGTAATTATTTATATGTGTATAAATGTGTATGTCAACAGCATTACGTGACATGCACACATATTAGCTGCATGGCGTAGCAACAACGACACTACAACTACAACTACAGCCAAGTATGACAATAAAAACAGTCGCGTTAGAGGCAACAACAACAAACCGTCGTACCGCCGCTGCCACAATGCGGCAACTCGTGGCAAATGCGCACCAAGTATTCGAAAATATTTGCTCTTCTTGTGTGGTATGCTGGCATATTTGTGTGTGTATGTGTGTTCTAAATGGAAATAGGCGACTGGCTTTATGCAGCTCGCAGCACAAATACCAACACAGACGCATAAGCTGTAGCGTCAGCAGTGCAAAGGCCCATAATATAAGGCAAGCATAAAAGTATGCTACTATTTCCGTTACTACGCTAAACAGCAGCTACTAAATGCCATTGTAGTTAAGTTGTTGTTACACTTGTCATTACTAAAGCGCTTGTTGTTGTTTTGTTGTTGTTGCTTTGTAGCTTTTTTGCTGCAATTATTGTTGCAGGCAAATTAGTCACAAGCATGAAAGTATGCCGAGCAGACATGCCATTAAACGCTGTCGCGGCCACTTACGTTTAAAGTAGCAAAGGTTGCCATTTAAATGCCTTAAAAATTCCTGCAAGGTTACTGAACATTTCTTATGATAAAGTTCTGTAAAATAATGCAAATGAAAGATTTGCATATTTCTTACATAAAAGCCTTCTTCGTTCAAGTACTGCTTTTCGAATAAGTAGAAATTCGAAAATTTTAATATTGAACAATATTTGATCAGTCGATTAATCAAAAGTTGAATCTTCATGCCTAATTTTTTTCAGACAGAGTTATCTTATATAGGCTCATGTGCATTTGTTACTCACTTTCCACTCCTTAACTCTCAAATATTTCTAATGTACATATTTTTAGCATTTCTTGCGGCCTTCTTTCTTTGAGGTTGACTTACTTTTTCAAATCCCTTGACTTTTTCTATTTGTAAGCGTAATTTGCGCATTTCCGCTTTTTTTAACAAATTTTTTTTTCATATGCTACTTTTAAAATCGATAAAAGAAATAAGAACAAAAATTGCGCATATGAAACGATGTTATCTACTTTCCTTTCTGCCATCGGCAGCTACTAAATTGCCAGCAGAGCTGCTTAACTTCAAAGCTGTGCACTATAATTTATGTACATTCCTTCTGCTTGTCATTTTAATTCGAAATTTGTTGTTGTCAAAATACGCAAACACCTCAAATTCATAGCATGCAAAAAAAGTCTTTACAAAAATGTATATTAAACTAAATGCTCGAATTGTATGAAGGCAATATGCCCAGCGGGCACATTAGACTCCCCAAAAATAATAAAAATGAATAACAAATTGTGTCATCATATTTTAGAGCTGATGTATACCCAACTACACACACAAACACACGCACACACAAACCCTGCATACAATACAAGCAAACGTAAAATAAACAACAGTCGGAAAAAGTGTACACAATTCGAACAACTCGGAACCCGGACAAGGCGCAGCGAGCACGCAAAAAACCGCAAATAAAAAAGTTCAAGCAAGTCGGACACGCCAGACAAATATTGTAATTAAAACGATAAAGGACAATGCCGCCAAAAACACGCAAGTGATTGCGCGAAGGGGGAAAGAGGAACGTCGCGCTGCTGAAGAGTCCTTTGGGCTGTCACAAGCAAAGTGACACTGTAACGCTGATGACATGTCCTGTGCTATATATACATATAAATATATATATATCTGTGCCACAGACGAACTGTCACAACATTTGCTTACAACAACCAGCAGCTGAACAACAACCACAACAGCAAGAATAACAATTAAATTAAATAAAAACACACCTCAGGGGCGCACTTGGCCGCCGCGTCCAACAGCCCGCCGCACTTGGCGGTGTCAGCACTTACGACTCAGCGCCGCAATGTGCCGCAGACAAGCTGCGCAAAACAGCGGGTTGGACAGAGCCGCCGCGTCGCGGGGAGCGGCGTGGCGTTGGGCGTGCCGTGTCAGCGACAGTTGCCCGACAGCAGCAGCAGCAGCATGTCCTTCGAATGTTTTTATTTTTGCGCTTTGTTTTTGTTATTTCGTTTGCCACCGAACTATTTATTAAATACTAAAAAGGACATAGCTGCTAGTAACCATATGCTGTCTACTTGGTACCCACTTGGATTGAATACAAGTCATAAAGCTACTTGGAGATTTTAAGAGATGCATTTTCAATATTATTGCCTTGGGCGTACGCAGTTAGAAGCTGGGTATGGCAGCTCACTGAGTACCTTCTATAATTTTCTTGCCACAATAATAAGTTAAATCGATGAGCCGAAAGAACCAGTATTCGCTTATTTTCAAAGTGTTCTTTTATGATATCTTTGGTTCTTGAAAAAAAGCGGGCTCTAGATATTTCTGCTGTGACCAGAGGTCGAATGCTGTAGTTCTATCGACTATAATTTTGGTTCAGCATATGTTAACCATTTTATTTGTTTCAGAATTTAAGAAAACAATAGTTGCCGATAATAAATTTCTTCCATATCGCTATGATATAGCCCGCTTGATATAGCAAAATTATTTGAAATATTCTATCGAATAAAAAGAATTAACCCTTCAATTATTGGCGACTATATATCGAAGTGGGAAAGGCATGAGCGACATAAGACTGTATAATTTTCAGTGCATATCGAATGAGGATATCTCCTAGCAGCAAACGAAGATATGTACATATGTAGGCACTTCTAATTTGTGTCCTAATTTTTAGCAACCCATTTCCCATTTCTGTAATCTAAATAATCGAGCTCCGATTTGAATCTTTTCTTTCGTTAACTATTTTAGGAATTGAAATTTTTTGCCTTTTTGGATTTGCCTCTTTTTTATGACAAAACAAAATTTAAAATTCTTTAATGTTTGGTCTTATTAAATAATTCTTTGAAGAAAATTATCGATTGGTAACCTCAATGCATTACTGGAAACCAAGTAATATCGAATACCCGAAAGTGTCAACCTCCCACATCACTAATAAATACAAAAGTAATAACAAAGTCTATTATAACTAAATAAGTGCGAAGCGGCAAGGCACAGCAGTGGAAGTAAAATGTAAGTATAGGGGAAAGAAGCGCCGAACCGGAAGCAATGTTGTAGAGAGCTCAGCAAAAGCAGCTGTTATCCTTGCCAGCAGGATAATTCATTATAAATGCTAAGCGAGCTGCAATTATGAAGCACAATGCACGAGGGTATCATAATTCCAACAGCAACAACAACAACCGCCAAGAGCGCTACAATAACAACAGCAGCAACAACAATAACATCGAGGGAACAAGAAAAACTGTTTGACACTGATCACTATGATGGTAGCAAGGTGGCCAGCATGATGACATTATTTACAATGTCGTTGGCAACTCCGCTGCTACTATTTTACTGTTGTTGCCGTCGCTGCTGTCGCTGTCACTTTGGCGTGGGTTGCGCTGCTGGTGCCACCTGTCGGCTATGTTTTATGCCATGTTGAAAAATGGATGTCAAAGTTGACGCTGGCTAGCAAAAGTTTGCAACGAAATGCTCGCATATAAGAAAAAGTTTGTGCGTTAAATCAAAACGTTGGCTCTTTAGCATTTTGATGTATATACATATGTATGTATCTATGCGTTGAAGAGGAAGCATTGTGGAATTCGTGCACACAATTTTGTGGCATAGTTTTAGGCCGCAATTTAAATTTTGTGTGAATGAAGGATGTATTCAGCTTAAATTGTTAAAGACTGTTTGTGAATTTTGTTTGAAGTAATGCTGTCCTGCAGTGTCTCTTGTCTTGATAATGTCAGCACTTTAAACGTGTACAACTATAAACTTAAAGCCTTGTAGAAGCAGCAGGCTTTAATCATATTGAATCTTTTGGTAATGAATATCTACTTAAAGGCAAATAATTTTAAAAACATGGTTAATGTTAAAAAAGAGAAAGTCCAAAAACTTTTGTCATTCAAAAAAATATGTGAGGGCTTATAATTGTTCATCACTAAAAGAAGTATGTAAAGTACTGTGAGTTCGAATTTAAGGGAGTGATCTTATAATAGTTCCGATTTTTCTTTTTAAGTAAATGGAATCCTTCAAAATGCACTGGAAACTGCAAGACAATTGAAGCACACTCATAGGCTATATGCACCTTCATATGTAATGTCAATTTTAAAAAGATTAGAGAAACACAGATTACTAGGTTCATGACCTGCAATACTGTTGTAGCATTTTCTGAAGAGAGTTATAGTGTTTAAAATAAAATAATTTGCATCAATTGATATTCTTTGGTATGCATAAAATAAATTTTCCGCATCGAAAAAATTAATTTTTGAAAGCAAGCAGTTGTGATGTCAGATAAGCGTATTTAATTCGGCTGCTGTACTGTTTGCTTATACTACTACAACTGTTTAGTGCATGTTTTAGGCTTATAACATTTTAGCTGAGTTTCTTCTCTTTAGCATTTTAGCTTGAATTCTAACTAATTTATGCGCCAAATTGAATAAATATTATTTACATGGCACTCCACTTTAAAACATATTTCCAAATAAAAGGTCCTTCAGGCAAGCCAATTTGAGTTTGAATGATTTTGCCTAAATTCAGGCAGCTTTGGGGCGAAGCATACAAACAGCCGAAATAAGTTTATTTAAACTTTGCACAAAATGAGAAAAAAACCAATATAAATGAAAAGGGAAAAAAAGACGTTAACTAAAGGAGCGAGCAAAAAAGGTTGGCAAATCAAATAAGTTGCGCTAAAAAGGAAGTGACACTGTCAGCAGCGCATATCCTTTATTATTCTTACACCACTGCCGTTCATTGCCTGTCATTTGCCATCTCGCTTTAACATACGTATTTTACATTTAGCCTATGGCAAGGCAAGCTAAAAAAGCTTTTATATGTCGCAACAAATTTTTTAAAACTTAAACTTTATTTTGCTTGCTTAACATTTTATTTTTCTGCTCAATTTATGTTTACTTTTTGATCTTACATTTTCTTTTACATTTCTCATTTTTATACATTTTATAGTCGAACTCAATGTAAGTGAAAAAAGTTAGTTGAACTGCAGCTGTCAGACTGTTTACCCTTTCAGCGGCATTTGTTTATGTTGCCAATGGTACAGGGTCAAATGCCTAAAAGGCCAACAACAACAACAGCAACAAGGAAGCAACTTTTTGCTACTTCAACAATGTTTCTTCCACTGCTACTGTGCAGTTTTTTGCATGCGATGCTGCCCAAAGTTTGACATGGTGACACCAAATGTCAGCAGCCAGAACTGCAGCAGGATACAAATAACAACAACAACAAAAACTAAGACAAAAGCACTGCACTACATAAACAAATATGCTGTGAGGCGCGCCTGCAATCAAGAATTTTCCGCTACGCCGGCAGCTGCAGCAAAAGGCAAAAAAGCAGTCTCTGCTTTTAGGCGCGTGGCTGCATTTACAGTGCAACGTCAAGAAGTGGCAAAGACAACTGCAAATGTGGCGTCGCCATCGGCCTGCTCTTTATGCCCAGCGGAGACGCTTCACTCCCAGTGGCTGAGCCTAAGGAAGAAGGATCCGAATTATGGAATTAAGAAGGCAAACTGAGAGTGTGCGAGTTTTATAAGTACGCAAATAAAGTTCGTGGAAAAAGTGAGTAAGTCTCTTCAGGAACTCCTTCTACACTTTCCTAAATCTTTCACTTTGTAAAAATAACAGCAAAATTTTAATAAAATGGAAATAATGTATTAGTACAATAAAGAAATGCCTTTCTTCGTGCTGTTAGATTTTCGTATTCATTATAAAAAAGGAAGAAGAAAGTAAACAAAATTGAGAGCTTGTTAGAGACAATATATTAAAATTAATTTCTCTTCCAACTTCCTCGCGTCTGGCTTCCAGTTGTTCTTCTTTACTACCCTCATTGGCAGTATTCCATTTTAAAAGCATTCCAATTGTACTTTGATTTATTTAGGCGTGCAATTCACTCGCAACTAACAATATTCAAAGTGACGATTATATATATACACATAATAATTTTTAAATAAAGTACAAAACCTTTTTATAATTATAACTAAGTGTAAAGAGCACTAGCTTCCAGGGTCTTCAGCTGTTAATTAAGATACGGACATACGTTGGCTGAGTTTTTCATTTTTTATTAGTATTGAAAATTTTAAGAATTAAAGTTCTTTTGCTGAAATTCAACAAAAACCGTGTATAATTTCGATAGAAAGGCCAAATTTCCACACGATTTCTCACGGCATTTTAAAGTTTTCAACAGTTGACAGCAGTTGCAGGAAATATAGGTGCATGTGTATTTTTGTGTGTGAGCATTTATTATAAACAGCGTAGGAGCATAGCAGACAATCTGTTAATGCTCACACCTTGCCACAAAACTTCACAGCATCATCAGCAATTCATGCACACAAACACGCGCATGCACATACCACACATATACATATGCAGACAAAAGAAGTCTAGTATAATTGCGGTGAGTGTAAGATAAATTATCCACATGGCAACCTTTGACCCAAGCACAGTTTGCGTGAGGAAGATTAATGATGCACTGCACAGCAGCAGCAGAACTAAACACGCCAACACTAAGCAGTGCTAGCAACAAAAACAACACACATACTGACAGAAACAACACTACCACCAACACCACTAACAACTATAGTTTCGCCAAAAAAAAACCCAAACAAAGTTACAACATAATCATTTATAGCAAACTTTATTATTATGTGCAAACTGCCACATCCTTTAATGCTTAGGTGTGAGTGTGAGTATATGTGTGCATATTAGTGTGCGTGTACGTGTGCTTGTGTCAGTTTATTGCTTTAACATATACCAAACTAAACTAATGCAATAAATTTTATTTTTATTGTGCCACAGCCTAAAAGTATGCAACCCAAGCAAGTTGCGTGGAAGAAAAAAAGTAGCACTTCTCAGGCTACAGACGCTGTGCAGCAGGCCTCGCACACTTACGCACTTGCTCTTTCACTTATGCTGTGCCCTGTCAGCCCGCAAGGGCAGGCGGCTGGGATTTGTCTTGGCGGGAGCCAGCAAGCTACAAGCAACCAGGGCTGCAAATCAGCAAATAGACCAATTTTTTGAAAACAACCATCGACAAATTCATTGTCATCGAAAGGAACCATTCTTAAATTCGCAGTATCAAACTTTATTTTAATATATTATTTTGCCAAACGAGGAATCGACTTTCTATCTATCGCACCAAATTATGAGCAGCATCTTTTTTGATTTCTTCAATAATAATTAATAATGCAAAGACACATTCTGAGATTTGAACCCGGGTCTCCCGCATCAGCGACCAAGCACTTGTCCACCGAGCCAACGCGGCACCGGTTTCATTTCTTCAGCCACATAAAAACTTAGTTTATTTTTGCTTCAAAATTTTAACGTCTTAGCTTCGGTCTAAATCTTAACCCTCTTCATGCATACTTATTCTGCTATATCTATATTTTAAAATGGGCAATTGTGTTCGATTATCTTTCACAATATAAAGCAGCTTTTATATGAGATAATTGATTTTGTTTCCGAGGCTTTAATTTTAGCTGCAATTTAGTATATATAAAAAGTTTAACTTTAGTTTGAATAATTTGTGCTGCCCTGAGTTTACTTTTTTAGCCCATGTGAGTGTGAAAGAAACTTTTTAATAGATTGAGGAATAGAATAGAATAGCAAATTTGGAAAATTATAAATATATCAAAGATTAAGAAAATATGCCACTGAAATCATTTGCATTGGCCAATGTGAAGCCCTTCGCTGAAAGAATAGCATGCCTAAAAAGATTTTTCTTGAATAATATCGGTTTCTAGAACTTTAAAACAATTTTAACAATGGAAGCTTTTGATAGCTTCAAACTTAAGTCGAAGACAAACTGCAATGGAGCTGGCTCTTATTCGAGTTGAACAGTTTGTTGAATAGTTGCTCACAATTTAAGGCAAGATGTTTTTGTAAAGGAAGCAGTGGTCTGAGGCAAGTTCAGCATGTCCTTGAGTGGCGTCCAGTGCGTGCTAAAACTAGTTTTATAATCGAACTAGTGCGCCTTGAATTTTTTTCCTTTAGCAAATTTAAGACACAGTTTCCATATTTCAGATTCGATTATTGTATTTGCTGGCAGCCCTTGTAACAACAACAACAACCAAACCGATGATTACATGCGCTCCCCTCGCTTAAAGTGCTCAATTTATGCCTTATATCAAACAACCATACACACACACACACACAGTCATACACCTACACACCTACATTCGCATATCTCACAACTACAACGAAAGCCTAACAAACGCCTGCCACCTGCTTCTATGTTGCTCGTATAAATCGCATAAAAAAGGCATACAAGGATTTGGTATTAATCTGATTAGTTGTGTGTGTAGCACGTGTGTACGTGCAACACATAGAAGCAGGAGTGCCAAGCTGTGTTGCCCGCAAGGCACACTCCTTGCAAACATCTACACACGCTCATGCTTTTCAGCTCTTTTGTGTGTGGGTAATAGACGCCTGTAATGCCGCAATTGACTTCATGACTTGGTTGCTGTTGTTGTTGCATACTCTTTGCAAGCAGCTAAGTGTAAGTAAGTGTGGGAGTGTGTGTGCAGTAGGCCATGCTTATGTGCCTTATAGTTGAGCGCATGTTGTTTATATGCATGAGTGTATGGGTGCAAAGTGAAATAAATGATATTTAACCGCGTGTTATCCTGCGTCATTCTGCGCTCAATATATTCCCACGTTGGCGCACCTGCCTGCGGCGTGTTTGAGTGCCTTCCTGCTCCTTGTACTACGAGTATGCCTGCGAGGCAAGTGTGTACGTGTGTATGTGCCGCGCATACTTAAACAGCTGCTTTTGATTTTTTACGCTGGAATATTTGCTTAATTTTATGTATTTTACGCATTTTCATTGTTTTTCTTTTTTGTTTGTGCGTTTGTTTGTTTATTCAAATCTGCGGCAGCTGCACGTCTACCTTAAGTCCTTTTGAACATGCGCCTAAAAGTAGGCAATTTTTTTCGGCTAATTTGCATGCAAGCAATTTTATAAGTTGTGGCAGCATGCAAGATATGTTTATATAACATTAGTTATAAAATTTTATGCTTTTGCGAAACTTCATTATTTTTGGCTTTTTCATTTTTAAGCTGCGCCTAAGGATATGCCATTATTTTTGCTTTACGCTCATGTGCATATAAGCACAGCTCATAGGTCCAAAGGGAAATGCTATTCAAGTTTTTGAAGCTATCATGGCACACTGACGCCACTACCCACAGCCATTTCGAGCATGCTATCGCTTTCAGCTCCTTCTCTCACACATCTTTGTAGCTAAACGTTTTTTGTAGCAGTTTGCCACATTTTCGCTTTACGCAACTTTTACACTCAATTTAGCCATCATGTAGGCTGTTTAAGCTGCTTACACATGACTGTAAGGAACTTAATGAGAGGGCGTGAAGCTGACAAAAGGTACTTTAAAAAAACTTTAATAATTTATGAAGCAAACTTTAGCATAAGAATAAAATATTATTAGCAAAAAATAGTTACTAAGCTTATGGTTCTTCTTCTTGTCTTCTTTAAATAACCTAAACTTATCGTAATCGCATATTATATAAATTAACTTCAAACGTATTATGTTTAAAAAATTAATGACGAATATACGTGTATGTATAACTAAGTAGAAGTACTTGAAAACATTTTGTAAAAATATGAAGGACGCAGCCGCTGAAAATCACTCGAGCAATTTTTTCGCGGATAAAGAAATGAAATTCTACACCGATGAAATTATGAAGCTAGCCGAAAAATGGCAAAAGATCTTAAATTGTAATGGGTCATATTTACTTGCTCAAAACTGATTTCTAAAACAAGACAATTTTTGTTCCAAAATGTACCAAAAAACCACGAATATCTTTAATAAGAGCAACATAAAAATTTATAAATATAAAATTTTTATAAAATAAATGCTACCTTCAAACAAAAACTACTTCCACGCAAGAGTTCCACGCATGTATGTCAAAGCACTGTTATGCTACGTTGCAGCCTTTCTGGCTCTTCAAGGTAAAATATTGTGCGCCCAAAAGCAGGCTAGAGCAAATACTTTTTCAAGTTGGCTCAAAGCAGAGGCGCTTCTTTAGAACTGTTTCAGCTTTCGATGTTAAGGCAACATTATACAAAAACTACGACAACACTAGCACAAAAGCAGCACACATGCACATATACAAACAAATACATGCAAACATGCGAGTGTATTTGTGTAGCTGTAGCAAAATTCTGCTCGTGAAGATCATTAGCGTAAACCGAATGAAATTAAATTTGCTGCATTTGCGCAAATTGTATTAAAAAGAGGCCTATGCGTCTGTATATGTGTAGATAATGTGCTCGTATATATGCGGAATTTAACGCACACATTTAGCGGCATACTAGAAAGGCACAAATCAGTGCGAAAACCATAAAAATGATATTAGTGCAGGCAATAATTCAAACAGTTTATCCTTTTAGTGCGATAAATGGGTTTAAATGTGTCACTGTAGATAAGATATTCGTGAGCTTGTCTTTTATCTCAGCTGAGATTCAGTGTGAAAGTTGAAAAGCACCGCTTAAAGCATATTTTTGTAATGTGCCTGAAAAAAGGCAACTGCCTCTTCAAGCCTTGCTCATAGTTCTTTAAGGTGATACACGCAGTTCGAAGGCCGAACAAATTTTGAAAGAATTTTTCCTGGAAGCACGTTTTATGTATTATCTTGAAAATTTAGATGCATATTGTGGCCGCATTAGACTTAATTTTATTATTTCTTATTAGCAAAAATAGTGACTTTTGTAATTGCTTTAACCGATCTCTGGGAGCTTCTCTATTAAAAAGACGTCTTGCATTGAACACGTTGACCATCTCTTCATTGCATAATCCAAGAGGGCAAAATATAAAAAAGACTTCGTTAGAAAAGAGAATCACTCATTAATTGATCGAAGCATTAATTTTTAACTAAATGACAGTTTTTAAAAAAAATTTTGATTTTTGTTTAGCTTTCTTTCTTACTTTGTATATTTGGTTGCTCTTTACTCCTTATATAAAACATAGTATACTTCATAAAGTTTAAAGAGCTGCATAAATCTTGCGCTATTTTTTTTATATATTAGCTCAGTTTTTTCTCATCTCCCACTCAAATTGCCTCTTCCCAGAATCACTGCCAAATCGCTTGAAAATATAAAAAATTACAGCTTTAAGTTTTCTTTTAGGCGCACACGCTGAGATTTTGCCTATCTGTCATTTAAGCTGATACATGCTTAAAGCGGACACACAGCTGGCGACAAAAAGCGGCCAGATTTATAATATAGAATTTTCGATATTTTGAAAAACAATTTCACTTGCATAAAATATGGCGCACGTGTAAATACTCACACTGACACATTCCCAAAGGCGCACAAATCCACTCCAGCACATTCAAAGAAGCGTCTTTATTTGTGTGTGTGTACGTGTTTAAATTGCGCGTGTGTCTGTTTATCAGCGGCTTATCATACACAACGACACTCACACACTCACATAGATTTAAGGCATTCCATACTTACTCACGCACACCCACACTTATTTGACAATTGAAAGTCGTTTGTATTGATTTCAAGCACAAGACGCGCTGAGCTTTATGTTTCTTTTCCCTTTGCAGCGTTATTTTCAACTTGCTTGCGTCTTTCGGGTAAGTTTGGCTCGCTTTTACTCTTACGCGTCCCTTTGCTCTTGATCTTCAATAGCTTGCTCTTCATACCTTTGCGATACAAAGGCGTCTACTACAAAATCGAATTTGCAAAGTTTTGCACTCTGTGTGCGTGTGTGTGAGTGTATTTGAGTGTGCTTTTGGTGTCTCCCTGCTGAAAGCACATATGAGCACACATACATACATATGTCTTTGTTGCCCAGCCAACAAAATAAGTAACTTTCGACTAATTTTGGTAATTTATTTAAATTAAAGAGAAAATCGTCTTCAAATATCAGTGGACACACACAATAACAGTCAAAATTAAGTAAGGAAAAGAATTGAGTTTTTAATGTCATTTATATGCTATCGATTTGTCATATTTGTATCCTTTTTGGACGGCAATTATCCATCTAAAACCTTATAGCTTTTACATAAATTGCAGTAAGAATATCAAACTTTAAACTACTCTACTGAAAAATGTTTAAAACAGATTTAGGCGGTTATGACTTATGACCACAGATGTGTAAGATTGTACATTGTGTAGGTAGCCAGTCATTCAATTGCCGCAGTCTGAAATATTGCTTCTGACAGTTTGCTAATATGTTATGGCCAGAGAAGAGAGTCAGAGAGCTAAAGAGTTCGAAAAAGATTTAGTTAAGTTCCTCCATATTATTTCAATTTAATAATATTACAATCTTTTAGCTTTAATTTCCGAAGAATTATAATTTAACACTTTTTTGAGTTCAACTTTTTAAAATGCTAGTTTTAAACGTTTTCTGCAACTCAAACAGAGCTTGTTTAATCAAATGAGTTGAATTATATTTGAAGTAACGAAACAGTCAGCGGAGCCTCAAAGGTCTATTATAACAGCTTGAACAGCTTGCATGTTTTTATACTTTTCAAGCGAACAAGTGCCTTCCATGTTTAGCAGGCGACCGAACGAGCTGGTAAGTCTTATACTTTTCAAGCGAACAAGTGTTTCCACCCCTGGGAGACAACCCCTGACCATTTGGTTTGCTGGGTTATTGCTGGGTTATTGTACTTGAATGTCTAAAGTTGTGTCTGCCGCATTGCTGCCCCTATTGAAAGGGGTGCCGTCTGCTTGTTCTGTTGTTCGTTACTTGTAGTTGCAGAGTAAATCCTTTTTTGATTAACATATATTTTGACAGGCTAAGTTGTGTTAAGCAAGTGTTAAATAAAGTCGCGCGTTTGTGTTTGCATGCGTGCGAGGTGAAGTCGAGGGTGCCAATTCAATATGCGACATGTCGAAAAGGGTTTCGCACGCACACTCATGCACAATTTGAGGGCAGGACCCACCGCTCACATAGTGTGCACTCAATGTGGATTTTAATTCAATTATAATATTGAAGCCTGCACTCAATTTTGGTTCATTGTGTGTACGTGTAAGTGTCTGTGTGCTGGCTAATAGAATGTGAATGTATATAATATGATAATGTTATTCACAAAGTGTAAGTTGCCTAAAGCTGGCTTTGAGATAAAATCGGTTACGAGTTTGCCATGCAAAGCTTTTCGTTTCAATTATAGTGCAGCAGTTTGGCAATATCTAAAGCTATGCTCTCCAGCAGAGAGCGTATAACTTGCAGAATATCTTGAAGTCTCAGATAATGCAGAGATATTGCTTAAAGCTTTGTATTGACTATGTCAAAGAGTTAAGCATGAAATCTGCAGTTTTTATTGAAAATATTATTGCATGCCCTTGTCAATTTTTGAATTAAAACAACAGCAATCGAATTTTATGGATAATCATTAAACTGTGGATTATTTATAGATTATGGTATTAATTATGATTTCTGAAACTTAAGTGTATTTTAGATAGTTTAAAAGTTTAAGGGAACGGTCTGCTTGAGTGCATTAATCTAGATATCTGTAAAAAAAAACCCTGAATTTTTAGTCATTTTGGTAAAGTGCCTTTTGCGAATAAATGCTATCCACAGCAGGAGCGGTTGATTTTTTAAAACATAAAATTCTTGCTTCTTCAATCAAAATCCTTTGAAAAGCGCAAATAAAAGCAATTCCATATTTTTCGTTGCATATTTTTAGGTGCTTTCAGGGTAAATCGTTGTTGTGTCAATAAAAAGCAGCGCAATAAAATGCAAATTTGTGTTTGTTAACGGTTTTTACAATATTAAGCATTTTAATTTGTGATATTAAACGCTTCTGCATAATTTTTTAATATAAAACGCCTTTATGTATTTTTTTTAAATTTTTAATAGCAAGCTTTGAGTTGATTTACACAAGCAAAGCATGCAAATATGACAATACCTTTATGGCATGTTTATACGTGTAAAGTTAGTGTTATTATATGAAACTGACATGTGCGCACTGATTGCATGTGTGTGTGTGTTGAGTTGAGTTGCATTTGTTGTTGTGCATGTGTGAGCGTATTAATTGGTGCTACGCGCTTACAAGCTGTTGGCCGCGAGATTATGTTTGCATGATTGCCACTGATAGGCGCAATTAGTGTTGAGCGTTATTATGAAGCCTCTATAAAAAGAATTATTTAACTATTTTAAAAACTGTCGTCTATTTAATAAGATATTTGAGATTATTTGAACATTATTGTAGGTTAGTTTTAGGAGCAATTTCGCTTGAACTATTATGAAGCCCACTTTTAGCAGCAAAAAAAAAACCAAGTGAACTTTCATTCAAAGAAAAATTCTCTATTATTAGTTGGTTTAGTTAGCTCGAAAAATTACTAGATGTGATTCTTTAAAGTTGGTGTAATATATTTGATTTGCCAATAAAATTTATGATAAATTGTGCTGCTCATGCCCTAAAATTTTAGTGGCTGTACTAGTTCACTCAACCCCTCCCCCTCCCCTCGTGTATTCCATAAAGTTGTCAAAGTAGGCTCTGAGGGCGTATGTGCAACATTACTTTCATTCCTTTTGTACCAGCACAACGGGGCGTATGCGTAATTTTAATTATACTTTTAACCGTTTGAGCTGAAATGTGCCAAGGTTAGGCAAAGTCCATGTTCGAGAAATACACAAGCGCACACACACTGACACATACATACAAACACGCAGAAATACGTGCATAATATGCATTTTTGCGCTGATTTTAGATGTCAGTCTGGTCGTAAAGGCAATCGTTAATGCGCGAGTGTGTGTGTGTGACTTTTTGTAAATGCATGCATTTCCCTGTTTATCAATGTATATAAATGCGCCATTATGCTTGTGTGTGTGTGTGTCAGTGTGTCTGTCGTAGTTTAATTGCATTGCGCCATTGTCACATTTGAAATTCACTTGACAAGCGTTTCATTTTGGCATATTCCTAACCAAACACACATGCACGCGCACGCATACAAATGTAAATTTACAAACACATGCAGAAATGCGCTAAATTGTGCTACACAAACACTGCGCCAGTTGCACACACAATATGAGACTGCAACATTTCTGAAATTATGACGTCGCAACTGACACTCATGCAGCGGCAGTCGACAGTCGACAGTCGGCATGCGAAAATGTGTAAGTGTTAGTGTGTTGGTGTGCTTGTTATTGCACGTTCATCAAATCTAATTGCCACCAAAATGCAGTCGGTTGACAATGAGCGCCACATCGCGTCCTGCCTCGCATATTAGCGCCTGGCATGCGCAAGCAACTGTTGACACTTGTTTACAGCGGCTTAGCTGAAATTCGTTGGCAGGGATTTTGAAGCACTCGCTGCTATTTTAAATATTGCTGCTCTTTTGCAACTTAGCGATTTTGAGCTCGTTCTTAATATTGTTACGTAATTCCGCTGAAGTACTCCGCTACTTCGGTTCGGATCACTGGATTGTGTAATCGTCAAGAATAATGCACAAAAAGCTCAATGCTTGTAACGGTTTTATTGATTCCAATAACAGATTGACTATTCCAATCCTTTTGTTACAAAGATTTGCACTATTTTGCAGTTGCAGTTGAATTGTCCTCGGTTGTGATTGCGATGCTTCACGTTCACTCGTTCGGAATCGATGTTGCACGTTCACTTGATACTCGGTAACTGACTCGATGTTGCACGTTCAATTATTACTCAAAGACTGACCCTCGACACTGCCGGCGGCCGCTTTTTATACCTGTTACTGTTTCTCGCCAGCTACTGTCGAACATTCTACAACTTCTCGCTCGCCCTGTTTCTGGATTGTACGAGAAAATTCCAATACACAATATTTGTCAGAACTTCAAAACACTTTCGAATCAGAGGTGCTGATATTTGCTAAAGCTTTTGTTTTGCGTATGCTTGTTCAACTGTAACCGTGCACAGGGTGTCCTTTTCCTTAGCTGCCGTAGTATAACCCCCATATTCGTCACACTGCCCTCCTCTTAAACTTGTTCGTCCCGAACAAGGATAGCTTCTTTAGCCTTATAGGGTGCCAGTCTCTCCAAATGGACTACTTTAAGTTTAGCTCTCCTACTGCCGTTCAGCTGTATTCGATATACGACGTCATTCAGGCGCTTGATCACACAGTATGGCCCTTCCCAGTGCGTTTGTAACTTCGGACACAGCCCCTTCTTGCGCTGTGGGTTGTAAAGCATCACCAGTTGCCCTTCTTCAAATCCTTCGGAATTTGCCCTCAAATCATATCTGGCTTTCATCTTGTCACTCATCAACTGCGTGCGTTTCCGCATATATTGGTGTATCCCATCCAATTCCTTTCGCTTGTTGCTCGCAAAGTCATTATCGCCATCGTCAATGGGCTCGCATACCCCAAACTTTAAATCAGCGGGCAGTCGTAAGTCTTCGCCAAATATTGCCTTGGCGGGTGTCGTTGCTGTCGTGTCATGAATTGCTGATCTATAGGCCATCAAGAATAGCGGTATGTGCTCATCCCAGTCCTTTTGGTGGTCGCTTACAACTTTTCTCAGATGCTCTTCCAGAGTGCGATTAAATCTTTCTACCATGCCATCAGATTGGGGGTGCAACGGTGTGGTTCTTGTCTTTCGTATACCAAGCGTGGCGCACATTTCCTTGAAGATGCCCGATTCAAAGTTTCGTCCTTGATCTGAGTGAAGTTCCAGCGGGACTCCAAAGCGACACACCCAATCTTTGATGAAAGCATCTGCACATGTTTTGGCCTCTTGATTCGGTATCGGGTAAACCTCTGGCCATTTGCTGAAGTAGTCGATCACCACCAGAACATACCTGTTGCCACTCTCGCTTATGGGAAACGGTCCGGCAACGTCCATCGCAACTCGCTCAAAAGGTGCTCCCACGTTGTATTGGATCATTCTGCCACGGCTGCGTGTTTTGGGTCCTTTAGCGGTGACGCATTCGTCGCATGTCCCAATCCATTCCGCAACAGATTGCTGACATCCTACCCAGTAGAACCGCTTCTTTATCTTCTCCACCGTCTTGGTGATACCCAAATGACCGCCACTCGAACCATTGTGATATGATGACACAATGTCCGTTACTCGCACTTTAGGAACAACAATTAAGTTTCTATGTGCTTTTCCGTCTTCGCTTTCCCATATTCGATGCAAGCATCCATCGCGTAGTTGTAAACTCTGCCACTGTGCCCAGTATGCTTTGGTGATGGCGCTTTCACATGCTATTTCTTCGAATGTTGGCCGTACATCTCTTTCCTTGTAGTCCATTATTTTCGCCAGATCTGGATCATTTCTTTGCTCGGTTCTTATTCGCTCTGCTGTCCATTGTTCTTCCGGCAAGACACTGAGCAAACGAATATCGAGTCGTCCTTCTTTTTCCTCTGCTCTGGAACAATGCCTGCATTCTGTATTGCAGGGCCGTCTAGATAGTGCATCGGCGTTTCCATGCAGTCTTCCCTTGCGATGCTCAATTTCAAAATCGTAACTTTCCAACCGTTCGATCCATCGAGCAATTTGGCCTTCAGGGTCCTTGAACTGCAGCAACCACCTGAGTGCCGCATGATCCGTTCTTAACAGGAACGGCTGCCCGAAGAGATACTTGTGGAAATGTTTAACGCTGTCCACCACGGCTAGCAGCTCTCTTCTAGTGACGCAGTAATTTCTTTCCGGTTTTGCTAGAGTCGTGCTGTAGTAAGCGATTACCCGTTCCTCGCCTTCGATGGCTTGTGAGAGGACTCCTCCAATTCCGGTAGCACTTGCATCCGTGTCCAATATAAATTTTTCGCCAGGAATCGGGTATGCTAGTATAGGCGCTGTGTAAAGTCGTTCCTTTAGCTTTTGGAAGGCCTCTTCCTGCTCGTTCCTCCATTCGAATGGATGATTCTTCTTCGTCAGTTCATGTAGGCTGCTTGCAATAGACGCGAATGCTGGAACAAATCGCCTGTAATACGTGCATAGCCCTAGGAAGCTGCGCAATTCATGTAAATTCTTTGGAGTGGGCCACTCCTTCACAACAGCGATTTTGTCTTCATCCGTGTGTATTCCTTCCGCAGTTACGCGATGTCCGAGGTATTTAACTTCTTGCTTAAACAGCGAGCATTTCTTCGGACTAAGTCTTAATCCAGCCTCGTTGATTCTTTGAAATACTTCTCCCAAGTTCTTTAGGTGGTCATCGAAGTCCTTGCCCATTACAATGATGTCGTCCAAATAAACCAAGCAAGTCTTCCAATTTAAACCTTTCAGCACACGTTCCATTAAGCGTTCGAACGTGGCCGGTGCGTTGCACAGTCCGAAAGGCATCACCAAAAATTGCCACAGTCCATCTCCATAACTGAAAGCTGTCTTTTCTTTGTCGCTCTTATCCATTTCAACTTGCCAATATCCACTTTGTAAATCAAGTGTGGAAAACCATTTGGATCCTGAGAGCGTGTCCAAGGTGTCGTCAATTCTTGGCAATGGATAGCTGTCCTTTTTGGTGGCATCGTTCAGCTTACGGTAGTCGACACAAAATCGTGTGCTGCCATCCTTCTTCTTCACTAGCACTACGGGAGAACTCCAAGGACTAGAGGATGGCTCAATGACTTTGTTGCGTTGCATTTCCTCCACCAGCGCATTAACTTCCTCCCTTTTAGCAAGTGGTACTCGTCGCGGAGGTTGACGGAGGGGTTTCGCATCGCCAGTGTTGATTTTGTGTTTCACCATCGCCGTTCTCCCTTCGTTTGCCGCTGATGGAAATATGTCCCGATGTTTTTCCAGCAGTTGCTGCGCTTTTACGTTGTGTTCGGTAGAAAGGTCCGAAGTCCAGGCGTTGATTAAGCTTCGTAGCTGGTTTTCTTTTTCGCGTGTCGGATTTTGCTTGGTTGCACGTTCCGCTTCACAATTGACAATGGTTGTAACTTGGTGGCATTGTCCAATAATGGTTCCCGTTTTGATTAGTTTCGCCGAATTGGCCAAATTTAGAATTCGGACTGGTATTAGATTGTTGGTTTGCGCGTTCACGAGGGTCTTTCCGACTATGATGTTATTTATCGGTGTCTTGGTGTCGGCTTCAATCATCCACAACGAGTTGCTCCCACCTCCTCCATTTACTTGAGCCCAAATCACAGCGTCTGAGTTAGCTGGAATAGTTGCTTGCTCTGTCATTACCACTTGATGCACGAACGCTTGGTTTTCTCCGATCTTTAGTGGCATTTCCGTATTTCCGTATCGCAGCACTCTTTCCCGCAAGTCCAACGTGAATCCATTCCGCATCATGAAGTCCATTCCCAGAATGAGTTCATCTACGATTTCCGCTACTATGAATTCGTGTTGAACTGACGTTGTACCAATAGTGATTTCTTTTGTGACTTTTCCACGTATTGGTGCATCCTCTCCTGTCGCTGTGCGTAATTTGATTCCAACTAGTGGTTCTGCTTTCTTCACCAAGTCGCTTCTGATGATGGAATGTGATGCTCCTGTGTCCAGGGTCACCGTAAACCATTGGTAATCGATTTGGCCATCTATCGTTAGGCTGTTGTTTTCCCGTCGCAGTTGTGAAATGGAGATTTGGGGACTGCTTGTTGTGTGAGCCAGTTCGCGCCCCTCGAAGCTGGCTCGTTTTAGTTTAACGACGCCTTGCTGCCACTACCGCTCTGCTCTTTCCGTTCGCCATAGCCCCGTTCTGGTGTACGCGATCTGGATCGCTTCCGACGAAGGCGGCACTCCCGCGCCATGTGACCTGGTTTGTCGCAATTGAAACACCTTCCTGTGAATTTCCTCATCGTTCGGTCCGCTGGCGGGTGTTCTGTTTTGATTGCTTGACACAGAACGTCGTCTTCAGCCTCAACCCTGCGAACTTTGGGTGCAGAATATTGCATAGTGCTGGTCCACGCTGCCTCGTATGTAAGTGCACTGGTAACCGTCTCGGTAAATGTCGCTTTGCTCATCATTATTGCGCTGCGTCTTATTTCTGGATCGCGAATTCCTTCGATGAATGCTTGTATCTTCATCTTTTCCAAGTGTTCACTGCCCAGGTCAGAGTGAGCTAAATGTGCCAGTCGCTCAATGTCCGCTGCGTAGACCTGCAAGCTCTCACCACTCCTTTGCCTGCGATTCTTCAGCTCGATGTAGTACAGCTGCTTCATGTGCTCGCTACCGTACTTCCTTCCTACCGCACTTATTATGGCCTCATAGCTGCATCTTAGTACTGGCGGAATCGTCTGCAACACCTCGGCTGCTGTTCCTTTCAATGCCACTATCAGCGCCGCTGCCTTCTCTGTGTCGCCCCACCGATTCTGGGCGGCCGTCGTTTCAAACTGCAGTTGGAAGATGTTAAAGGCCGTTGTCCCATCATAGGTAGGTGCTTTGAGTTTTGTAGCACTGAATTCTCTTATTTGCGGCAGTGGGCTTTGAAATTGCAGCTCCTGCAGTTGCCCTTGCAATTGTTCTTGCAGCTGCTTTTCCAGATCTGCTTGTATTTTTGCCACTTTTTCATCTAGTGTACAGTCTCTGCCTGATTCAATCTTCATCACTCTCTCGTCTAGCGCGTTGAATTTTCCCTGGAGCTCGTCCACCTTTCCAGTCAAAGTCTCAGAAATCTCTCGTAGTTGTGTAGAATTTTCTTCCATCTTCTTCTCGATTCGTGTAGAATTTTCTTGTAGTTTCTGCTCCATGTTCACAGAATTTTCTTCCATCTTTTTCTCGACTCGTGTAGAATTTTCTTGTAGTTTCTGCTCCATGTTCACAGAATTTTCCAGGAGTTCTTTCTTTATGATCACAGAGTTTTCTTCCATTTTCTGCTCGACTCTTTCCGAAGTTTCCATAAATTCTCGCTTCATTATTTCAGAATTCTCGGCCATCATGCCTTGCATAGCAGCGAGCAACTGGCTCATGTCTCTACTCATTGGAGCGATGTCTTTCTCTGATACCTCAGCCACTTTTGAGTCGCACTCAAACTCATGCTCTGCCAGATCAAAGCCTCTCGCCTCCAATGGGCCTCGTAGTCGGTGCTGCAATTCGGACTTCAAGCCTGTTGTCAGCAATCCTAGCTTGGCCAGCTCCTTCTTAAGTTGCTCTACTTTCAACTGGTCGAACTTCACCATTATTCTGGATTAGCACAATCCCACTTCTGACACCAATTGTTACGTAATTCCGCTGAAGTACTCCGCTACTTCGGTTCGGATCACTGGATTGTGTAATCGTCAAGAATAATGCACAAAAAGCTCAATGCTTGTAACGGTTTTATTGATTCCAATAACAGATTGACTATTCCAATCCTTTTGTTACAAAGATTTGCACTATTTTGCAGTTGCAGTTGAATTGTCCTCGGTTGTGATTGCGATGCTTCACGTTCACTCGTTCGGAATCGATGTTGCACGTTCACTTGATACTCGGTAACTGACTCGATGTTGCACGTTCAATTATTACTCAAAGACTGACCCTCGACACTGCCGGCGGCCGCTTTTTATACCTGTTACTGTTTCTCGCCAGCTACTGTCGAACATTCTACAACTTCTCGCTCGCCCTGTTTCTGGATTGTACGAGAAAATTCCAATACACAATATTTGTCAGAACTTCAAAACACTTTCGAATCAGAGGTGCTGATATTTGCTAAAGCTTTTGTTTTGCGTATGCTTGTTCAACTGTAACCGTGCACAGGGTGTCCTTTTCCTTAGCTGCCGTAGTATAACCCCCATATTCGTCACAATATTCAAAGTTAAAGGCATCTCCATCTCTAATTTCAATTAGTTCCTGGCAAAACTGGAAACACGTTTGAACTGCTTTAATTACAGTTTTACAGTACAGAATTACTCGCTACGAAATAAATCTAGTACTTTAGTAAAATAACGGTTGCTTTATGAAAAATTTTTAAAAATGCCTGCCTCGATGTTGGCTGTTCTTCCAAAAATCAGACAAAAAGTCAATAAATTTTTTACGAGTTACGATTTGATTTTCGTTTCTGTTGCGAAGCTGATACTCGTAGATCGTTCTTTCAATTGTGGCTGTTTTTTTTTTTTCAAAAATTGCCAATTTCATTCAAAATTTAAAACATGCTCATATTTTTTCAATTTAATATAATCTCTTAGCTGTACAAAATATAGTGCCAAACATGTACTGTACTGATGCCTCTACAAGCTTTCTACAGTCAACTAGAGGAATGCATGAAAGGGGAAACGAAGACCAGGCCACACAATTTAATTTATTTCGAGCTTTGTTCTGCTTCGCTTCGAATATTAATGCTTTTTCGGTTTTTTAGTTGAAATTTATATGTACCAGCAACTTCAAATAGTCATTGACCATGCACTGTAAGACAATATAAATTATTTAAAAAATAAAAGTCACAACTCTTTTCGTATTTTCTTCGTTTTTGAAAATAGAGTATTCGTTTCAAATTTTGTTCCATTTTAGTAAGATTAATTCAAGCTGGGTTCCGATCTACCATTAAATTTTTGAACTGCTTCCGCTGGTAAAATTTATTTCAAATTCAACTTCTGCAACAAATTGCTACTCCTTTAAATTCCTTTTATTTTTAATCGAACATCCACCCCTCGCTTTTCCCCCTTTTATCAACTATCGTCCCCTACTGCACTCCATGCCAGTGACTTCGCGCATTTCGCAATCCACGCACTGCAATGCACTTGGCATTGTGCGCATGTGTTTGTAAACAATTCAATTTAATTTCATTGTACCTACACACACAGACACACACACACACTCACTAATGCGCCTGTATGCCGCGCTGTCGTAAATTGCTCTTGCATAATTTATGCGTTTGCATTGAGTATTTTCAGTTTATTTTGAGGCATTTTGATTGGCGTGATTGCGTCGATTTACACGAAAAGTGGGGGAAGTGTTGGTGGTGAGTGTTTTCCGTCACGTACACACAGCGAATTATGTTCTTAAAAGCAGCGAAAATCGATCTTTCATAAATTGGGTGTTAATTTTATGATATTTTCTTAAATGAAACTTGGAAAGAGTAAACGAAATTCTGCATGTTCCTATGATATATTTGTTATTAAGGGGATGAATATATATTCTCATTTTTTCCCATTAATAGGAAAAAGTTATTTTAAATTTCTAGGGAAGCATAGGACTTTCACATACTATTAATTAAAGAGGTGAATATGTATTCGTATTTTGTTAATTCAAAGGAAAAATTCTTTTTAATTTCTAGCTAAACTCGTAAACACATAATTCTTTAACGTATTGTCTCTGAAATCAAAGACTTATATTTCAATGAAAATAATATCAGTTGCATCCAATGATGCAATTATCAAATTATGCTGTACCTCTAATCATCCTTTTTCATATGCCTAAAGGTATGCTTCTTTCTTGGTTGTCAACTTGCTCAAAAAGCAGCCGACTAGCAAATCCATTTGTTTTCAATGTATTCAAATTAATATCAAACCACACAATCACTGGCTAAAATCTAGCTTCCTGTCTATATGCGCATATGCATATTATCCTAGGTCAGCTAAGTTCAATTAGATTTGCAACTCTAGCGCTTAAAGATTTTCCTGTTCAAATGAGGATTTTTTACCCCAATTCAATCTGTCTTTTTATATTATTGATTTAAAATCGTTGCTGTGGATGCAATTGAAAGCCATATTTCTTGATTCTTCTTCTATATGATTGCACTTCTGTCAAAATCCAAGCACGCTGTATTTTATTTTTTGAGGTCTGTTTTTAAGCGCTCGATTGCAGCACTTTCGCCTGATTGTTCATGCAATTGCGAATATGTGTGTGTGCATGTGTAGCAGTGGGCGTAAAAGCAATTTAATTATCCATACAAAGCGTGACTTGAATGACTTCATGGAGCCGGCCGGCCGGCCGGTAATAACTCATGAAAATAACAACAAAAGTTCGATAGGCGCTTACAAAATTGGCTCGAAAAAAATGAAAAAAACGAAAAGCCTTTGTCCATGTGTGAAAATACACACACACACACAAGCACAAGCACATTTAAAGCAGGCATAACGGCTTGACGGCTTTTGTTGAGAATGACCTCAGCTTTTGAGCCTTATTACATGCGCAATGTAAATGGCACAATTTATGAGCAGCCTCTGTGTGTGTGTGTGTGTGTGTGTGTGTGTGTGTGTGTGTGAGCGCGCGAAACACTGCTGTAAATCAATTACTTTGGCATAAATAAGAAACGCCTGCAAACTCACATATATGTGCACATTCATATAAACATACACACACACACACACGTACAGACAGACACAGAGTAACCAAGTCGCTGGCGCATATGCATACAAATGATGTTTCAAGTGAAATTAAGGCAATTGTCTCTTTCAACAACAACAACAACAACAACAAACAAAAGCAGCGTTAATGCTTGGTAGCAACAACAACAGCAAACACAATAAACAGCACAAACAACAACAACACCAACAACGTTGGCAATAAATTTTCATTTGATGGCGATTATCTTTAGACGCTTTGATGGCCGTAATAGCCGCCCGAATTGTTGCCACGCGTATCGCTTACGTTCTATGGCTAGCATGGTGCTGGCGATTGTTGTTGTTGTTGCAATTCTCATTGTTGTTTTTGCTGCTTATGCTGCTTTTTATAGCTACATTGTTTGCACTATCTTGATATCATCATGCTAAATTATTCAATCGGTCTCGCTAAACACGGCCAATAGAAAGATAATCAACGACATGGGCGCGCCTTAATTAAAATGTTATTAGCGCACGCCCCGATCAGTTTATTATTTATGTAGTCCTTTGACATTAATGGCAACCAATAGCTTACCTGGGAATGCTGTTAGAATTGGCTATCTCTATGTATATTTTTGTATGTTTTTTATGTTTTGCTGTTATATTTCTATTTGTCTATTGTCTCTTTGTCGTATCGGCGAAAATTACAGCAAAATTCAGCTTTAAAGTTTAAACGATTTAGGCATGACCATTAACTGATTTCTCAGTCTAGCATAAATAATATTTAAAACATCATCTAAAATAAGCTTGGCATCAAGTTTGAGACTTTTTGTTAGTATGTGAGGCCGAGAGCTGCAATAGGCTGTAATGGTTGTAATCTGAATGATTGTTAATCTAAAAATTTCTAATATTGAGAATTTTGGTCATGGTCTTGTTATTAGACAAAAAAAATGTATATGAGACTAACTTTCGACAAAGTTAGGTTAGGTTAAGCTGGCTCTCTAAATAGGCCACGCATAGACCCTGTTGGGTCCGTAGCGCTGCCAGTTAGAGTTCCGTTTTAGGAATGGTTAAACTAATGATCTGTCAAAATTTGAGTGTGTTACACAAATTTCCAAAGACGCTTGATGCCAAGTTTCGAAAGCTGTTCGAGCCTTGAAAAGACAGGCACTCCTAAGCAAGTCAGACAAGTTCTAGTGATGGCAAGGCAGGATCACAATATTTGTTGCAAGAAAACATATAAATTTTTTCTTTATTCAGTAGCCAGATATGCTATACTCAACTATTTGATAGAGAAAAATCTTACTATATTATTTTGAGATCATTTGAGAAAATATTAGTTTATTCGATATGTACAAAGTTATATCGAACCTTATTATAAACGTTTCAAGAAGAGTATTACATTGCTCTTGAAATTTCTACCAAAGGTATTGCCCACTTTTGGTGCACAGATACAAATTTCCTACTCTACAGCCGACATTGCATAATTAACAAATGTGTGCCTTGACAAATTTGCACCAAGTTGATTTATGCAAGAGCTTCCAGAGACACAAGCGTCCAAGCCGGGCCAAGATGCGATCGCAGCTATCAGCTATCAGCAACCAGTCAGCAGTCAACAGGCCAACAACAAGCAACTTGTTTATTTGTATCTTATGTTTATGCAAAAGGATTTGCTACAGAATGCCAAAGCTCAACTTGTATCTGCCAGAAATGAAAGCATTGGAAGCTTTTAATCTGCAATGTCAATTGCTACTTTGAAGCATGAAGTGAGACACAGAGAGAGAGAGAGAGACACTGAGCGGAATTATTATGTTATATTATACTAAAATATTACTCATACGACAAGTGGTACTCAAGCAAAGACTGCTTGACTGAGCGAGCTGAAAATTGGCAAATGTCAATAAATTTCTAGTTAGTTAATATGCTCATTAAAATTTAAAAAAATAGTAAAGTGCTTAAATACTGAACTATCGAAACTGCTATATTTCACAATGCCATAAAGATAGTATGATAGAATAACGAATAAAATACTAGATTTCTCTGACAATAACATTTCGTTTGTTTGTTGATATTGATAGCGCATACATATACCAGCTGAAATACCACAAATTATTCTATAATATTACGCATATGCACCAAAGCACACACATATTTACATACTTATTTGATATGTGCGAGTAGTTGCCATGGCAATATATTTTCATATTTGCATGCTATGAAAATTATTCGAAATCAATTATTCAAGTATATTTTATGCAAGTCAAGCATGTCCAGCATGCTGCTTGCCATCATTCACTTTGGCAACTGCAAGTCAGCAGAGCTTTGATGTTGTCTTAGCAGCTGTTCGCTGTCAGCATGCAAATGCAATTAATAGCAATCATAATTATACACTCTTGACCTCAGCAGCAGTGTGTTTGTGTATGTGTAAGTGAGTGTGAAGGACTATGGCCATGGCAAGAGCAACGGCTTAAAGTTATGTTAATAATAAACATTAGCAGGCAGCTAACAGGCGCACAAGCCGGCACAGCAGCATGAATAAACGAACGGACGTACTCACAAGATGGAGGAAAGATAGAGTGGCAGCAAGCTAGATAAATGACAGCATCAGTTGTATGGCTGAGCGTACTGTGCAAACACATGAACGTAGATGTAAGCAGTGGTAAAGGGAACTGGAACTAGCAAGATTATTCTCTTGAGATGCATAGGAAAGTTTCAACATTTTCACGTAAAAGACTACATTTATCTAACTTCAAAATTTAAATTTTATTTTATTTTTTAAAAGCGTTTATGATTTGGTCCCTCTGTAAAAATAGCTAGTGCCATCGCTGAGTAGACTGTCAAGTGGCTACACACCATGCTGGCCACTAACAAATTCAAAATCCAATTAAACGAAAGGCAAATAATTACAGTTTTACGCAAATAACAAACAGCAAAGATCAAAAGTGAAATATATACGTGCCGTCAGTGCGCTTGAGCTTGAGCGTTTAGTTGAAGTCGAAGAGCCGTAGAGTGGCAGCATGGTATTGCTGTAGATAGACTACAAAAAAGCAAATTAGTGTGCCGTGAGATTTACGCTTGAGCAAGGCGAAGGCAAAGGCGATTGCTTTATTGCTGCTTGTAGCTATTCCTTTTGTTATTGCTGCTTGACTTCAGCTGAACTTGACCTAAAGCAATGTCAATGAGCAATAACTCAAACAAGTGGAACAACCATGTCGAAGTACATAAATTGCACGATAAATGATACTTACGTAGCAGTGGGAATATTAAGTAGCATAAACGAAAGCAGAGTTGAAATATGATGAAGGACTTAGTAAAAGTTGAAGCAGGATCAGAAGAAAGTGGAACTAGAAGCAGAATAGAAGCCAGAACTGTAATGTAAAGGCAATCGAACTGAAATTTTGAACTGAAATTGATATTGACATATTAAAAATATTAATGGCAAACGAAACTTGAAAGGTAAGAGAGTAACTGTATTAAAATTGGTAATGAAAAAAAAAATTCTTTTAAATGCGATTTGAAAATTTACATTTTAATATATTTTGAATTTCTTAACCCTTTAAGAGAATTGTGCCCATGCCAATGTGAATTCTGAAGAAAACATTGATTGGATGAATTTGGCATACATTAGCAACAAAGAGTTCAGATTTCTCTAAATCGCCACTGCAATATGTATTAAATATTCTCTTGAAATGGTTGGAAATTCGATATACTATTCGATCTCTGGCCAAAAATGTATGCCAACTTATTGCTTGAAATATATTTTTAAAATATAACTTATGTTATAAAATGACGGCACTATGCAAAAAAGTAGAAGCGTATAAGCAAAAGCAGAAGAATTGATTCGGAGGTATGTTCAAAATCCTTAATAATAATAATTAATCCTTCGCTTTGCAGAAAGACAAGGAAGATTTTTTTAAAACGAGTTTTCTTATGAATAAATGTCCGTCTACATGCTGAAAAATTTTCTTATTCCAAAAAAAAAACACAACACATACATTTGCAATTGTTTGCCTCAAGCAAAATTATTGAAATTGATTGCATGAAATTATTGCTTATGAGTGGCGAATTAATTAAAACAGCAATTAATTATGGCTGCCGGCTGCGCTGTGTATACGTTTCCACTTCTATGGGAGGGTGCATAGCTGCGATGAATTATTGCACTACAGCACAGTCTCGATAATTGGAATTTTAGTAGCCGAACTAAAGCTCTTGAGGCGTTGGAATTTCAGCATACTAAGTTTTTAGAGCATTGCTTGAGAAATAATTGAATTTTTATAGTAAAAAGTTTTTTCTTTATTTAACTCCTCTCGCAAGTGTTTATAATTTCTCCGCGAAATCATGTTTCAGATCACTCACTCATTGATCTTAAATTCAAAATCTGAATTCATAATTATCGCAATAAGTATTCTATTATATTTTTCAATATTGTATTTCTGGTTTTTTTACTGACACATTTAACATTTTTCCAAATTTCTTTAAATCCTTTTTATAAGTCTCAGAAAAGCCTTTAAAACCGAGCAGCTTCGAACGTAATTGTTTGACTGAGAACTCACACTTCTCTAAAACATGAAACCAATCGTGTGCGCTACAAATTTGGCGCATTTTCAATTACGTAACTCGATAAAATACTTCATAAAATTTTCCTAGAATAGATGTTGATTTCATTTTGACGTGTTAAGCAAGCATGTGGTGTATCTGCCATTGACAAGTCATTATGCTAACAAAGCAATGCATGCATGTAGCTCAAGCCTTGAGTATATGTGCGTATGTTTTTGCAATATTATTTTCAAGTGTTGCATAAAACGTAAGCATTGCGTAAAGTCTGTCTATGTGAGCTAGTAATGAACTTGAAGAAATGTAACACACATTGAAAAAAGGCAACGTGGCGTATGATTAACATAAATATGCCTGCGAAAATGAATTATCATATAATGATGACTATTTCACTGCCAGCCTTGTTGCAATCAAAAGAAAAATGCCAACAAACACTTGTACTTCTTCGCTCTCGCATACATGCACACGCACACGCGCAGTTACAGCATTTTAATTAATAACACGCATACGTCATGTAGCGCTCGACGCTTACACTGACTGACTGCCCTTTGTGCTCGACAAGCACAAACGCGTGTTAATTAATATTTATTACATTAGCGCACTGCTAAGTGAGTGTGAGTGAAATTGCAGCTTAGTGCGGCTACAGCAAATACACAAAGTCATTACATATGATCTTTTAATAACGATACAAATCCATTTGTGCCTGCTTACGTATTAGGACACGTGTCTTTCATAACTGCTGTTGAGCCACGATTACGACCACAAAAGGCGAAAAAGAAAAATTTGGTATAGACGAAAAGAAATAAAACGTATTATTTTTCCTCGAAAACATTAAAGATTTTTTTCGAATATTTAGTAGAAATGGAATTGAACATCTGTAAAATCTTCTTAAATACTGTGATCGAGCTTAGAAATATCAAAACCAATCCATTATTTAAATTTTCCCATATGAAGGTAGCCAAGCTTAATTTTCTTTAGCAAGGCTTTTAAGGCTTTTAATGGAGGAACAATTTGGATCTGAATAAAGCCAAGCTTAATGGTATACGTGGCTTATGCATGCGAAGCAAACGACTGATCCACCAGGAGTTGCCCATATGCCGTGAGGTACATATAATCAATAATTTTGATTTTTGTTAGGTTAGTTTACACTTGTAGGCCAAATAGAACAAAACATTCCTGATGGTTCCTTAGCATACCATACGAGATACCAGAAGGTGATTCGTTTATGAGTATGGAAAATATTTTTCTGAAACTAGCAAACTTCAGCAGAGAGTTTTACTTTTAGTTATAGGACACCGTCTAAATTCTACAGAGCTACAAAGTAAAAACGACGAGATCTAAGAATGGCAGTGCAGAGATAAAGAATATTTTAAAGAGCTTTAAGCTTGCTTTAAATGAAACTAAATTTTATGATAAATGAAATTGTATAACTTTGTTGTTTAAAGTTGATATTTTTCAGCTGAGCAATGAAATTGAAAGCAAATACAAGTTGCTGGCTCTGCTATTGATTTGCCTTAAGGCTGCTTGTTTCAAGAAGGTACAAGATAAGCTACTTTAAGTTTATGGGTCACGAACAAACTTGAACGTTACAAGTGAAATTTGAGCTGTTGTGTAATACACTTGAAATTTTAAGCGAAGCGATGATGGCCTTGTCGTGATACAATGACGAAGTTAGATTATATAGCGTTAAAACAGCCAGGCGGAAAGAAAATTAAGGAGGCCAAATATTTGAAATATTACCAAAATATGAAAGCACAAATAAATCGAATATTCAAGAGAATATAGAAGAAAATTTAAAACTTTTTATGCCAACAACACTCGAAAGGTACATTAACGGATAAATAATTAAAATTTAAACTTGCAGCACTGCAAAAATTCTTATTAAAAGCTATATAATAAATAAAGTAAAAAACACTACATAGAAATATTTGCTTCCATTTACCATTCTAAAACCTATTAAAAGTGACTTCATTTTAAATTTGCGCCTTTGCAAAAACACAGAAATTTATAAAGTCCACCTGAATTTGCATTTAAATTTTGCTGAACATTTTCCGACACGCCCAAAACAAAGTGTCACGCAAATAATGCATGTTTAGACGCCATTGACAGCCGTCGGAGCCATTGCGCTGAACGTAGTACAAGCAATTATTTTGCATAAAAATGTCATTTTATTGTGACATTGCGTTAAATTTATTGTCAGACCCTAAAACACTTTACGCTATACATACACACACACAAAAAAACAGAAGCATGCAAAAATATACATACAACAAAACAATGCGCAAAAAATGTAATGTAAAAATTGCGCCACACCAAATGTAAACAAAACATGAAGCAGCGTGATGATGGGGATCAAAAAAAGGGCAGAAGGTCGCTACATAAATTTGTAGCGTAATTGTAATTACGTCTGGCAGAGTACGCAGACTAAATGTATTTCTAATGGCAAGTCATCTCATTTTCATTTGCAGTTGATTCTGAATTTGCATTTGTCAGTGTCATTGTGTGTGTGTGTGTGTGTGTGTATGTATGTGCTATTCTTTATGACTTTCTTTTTTCAAAACAATTTATATATATGGCTGAGAGATAGCGTAGGGTAGAAAAATAGAGCCAGTTCTTGACTGATTTTACAAGACATGATTTTCTCTGGCGCCCAAGTCCGATCGCTGAACTAAACAGCTCTCGGGGTGTTCAAGGGAAAAAATTCTACGCAAGATCATTGGCTCAATTCTCGTACGTGAAGTCTTTCTTATCAGAATAAGTAAAGAACTATATGTGCTACTTATATGCCGACATGAACGATGTGCTATATGTGCTACTTATATGCCGACATGAACGATGCCAAGTGGGTCAATATCCAGCAGCTCCACTGCACTTTGTGGGAATTTACGACTATATATAAGCAATTATAAATATATTCTATGCAAAGGTTGAGAGCTGTCGCGTAAGAGAGAGCGTGGCTCTTTGCTAAAGGCAACAAATGGTAAAAGTTCTTGCTAAACTACAAACTAGCAACTGAAAAATACAAGCTCAAAAATGAGCCTGGAGACGGAAATCTTCATTAAGTTGTAATAGCCATCTGGGTAGGTATTAGTCTTTGCATTAGTGTCTATTAATTTTTTGGCTTTTTTTTCAAATATTCAATCCAGTTCATATATACTTGTATCTTTATACCATTTTGTCCTTCTTCGAACCCATAGCTCATTCATTCATATACCTTCTGTAAATATCTGTTATGAAGTCCTACATATACCAAAATTTTGTGGCTGCTAAATGAATAATTTTTCGTCCGTCAATGGCAAAAGTTTATCTTCCTTCTTGTCTACATTTCGTTCATGTTCAAATTCAAATTTCTGTCCACATCACTGCCAATTCCAATGTTTTTTTAACATTCATGTACACGCTGAAGTCGGCAGCTATATTTCCGCTTCTGTCTTCCTCTTTGACATCATATTTGATTCTGTTGTTGTCATTGTGTATGCTATTGTTCATTCGAACTGCTGTTGTTGTTACGCTTCCGTTTTTTTTCTTTACCTCTGTCACTTTCATTGTATTTACAATTGTGCCTGCTCTTGTTCTTGCCATTTGATTTGTGCCTCCAGGCATGACTCAAATCCAAGCGCCTACAAGTATGCAACACAATTTCATGGTCGCTTTAAAGCATAGCATACGCGAGCTCACTTTTTAACATTTTTCATATTCATATCATTTTTTATCTTTATGTCATTTTAGGCCAAATAAATTGCGTTTAAATACGCTAAAGTCACATTTGCTGGCATAAGTGTGAGAGTTGGGCGTTTGGCGGTTATGTGCGTGCGTGTTCTGCATAAACATTATTAAAAATTCTAGTCACTGGCGCGAAAGTAGAAAAAAATATACGCTCTGGCTTACCCAGCTGGAATATTTCGAGCGCTACCAAGGCTGTCTTCCAATAGACGCTGGTAATTGTAAGAAATTTTCCGTCTTGTCATGGCCAAAAGCTGTTTTTGGCCACTGCTCTTTGAGAATTTGTAATAAGAATGCTTTTCCAAAATATCTTCGTAATTGATGCTTAGAGCTCTTCCGATAGATTTCCAACTTTATTTTAATGGTTACTTCGCTACTTATGGTGAATTTATTGTTATATTATTTTTTGCACATAAGCCAACACTCACGAGATGCCCCCTATACATGCAAAGGATTATAAGTAAGTTAGTGGTAGCGGAGGGGGGGCAAAGTTTACAGTAGTCATATTTCATATACAAATTCGAGCCCTATTGACACCAGCTTTATTATTTTCCTGCTGGTTATGTATTCCCAAATTTGTGTGAGTGTTCATGCTTGTGTGTGCGTTGTGTTGTGCGTCGGCGTACGCCTAATATTATGCTCCACATTACTGACAGTAATAAATCTGAATGTGCATGCATGACTTCCGCAATCAGCTCACATTGTTGCTTTTAGCGTTTTCCCTTTGCTTGCATTACTTTCTTCATTACTTTTTCCTCAGCTACGCTTTCAGACTGGCTTGTGGCGCCTTTTTTAATTTAAGTAATTTTTTTTTGTTGTTTTGCCATGTTGTGCTGAGGTATGTATGTACAACTAATTATAAATGGCATTGCTAGATTTAACAAGTAGGCATGGCTTGTTTGCGACCTTTTTGTGTGTGTGTGTGTGCGCTCGCACGTTAATGAGGTTGGCCAGAATGCGCGGCGCTTTGTGCCTAATTTCAATTAGCTGAAATGGCAGACTCCACATTGCTTTGTCCCAATTTACTTGACGCAATTACAAAGTAAACAAATTAACAAATTAAAAAGAGCATGTCAGTAAAAGCGTAGCCTGCTTTCAGGCGCTGCTGAATGCCTGTCTGCCGCCTGCACATATTTTTTGGCGTAATTAGAATTTCCTTTGCAGCTTTGAATTTGTAGGCGTAGCGCATTACCAGTCTATCAGCATACAAGTGTGTATGGCAGTGTATGCATGTCTGCGTAATTATGCTGGTTTTTTCGGGCACATTTTGAGTCGCCTTGTCTAGACATTTTGGCAGCATTTAAAGAAAATCAAAGCTGCTGCTCAAGGTCCTTGCTGCTTAGAATTCATTTACCACTAACAATGCAATAAATGTGAATAACTTGAGCGTAATTTTGTGCCTGTGTGTGTGTGAGTGTTTTCTTCTTTAGGCTTGTTTTCGTGTATGAAATACCTTTGGGAATTTATGCAATATCTGTAAAAGATGCTGTCTGGCAAAAGTTTAAAGCGCACCAATTTTCAAATACACCTTAACCTATTTATTTGTGAAGACATTTTTGCATAAAGAAATTTTGTAAGCCGCTTGAAAGAGGCACTATTTTAAATGCTATTAAGCATCTCAAGTCTCTTTAAGACTATATCACGCTATTTTATGGTAAAAGTAATCATGCTGACAGAGCAGAGCTGTGGGCAGCTCTTGTGGATTATCTGATACGTAACATAATATTCTACAAAAAAAGAAATACATCAAATTTTTAGTCAAAAATATTTTACTACAAAATGCTTAAAATGTTGCAAAAAAATGAGAGTTCAAAGTGTTTTTGTTATGTTACGCTGTGACGTTAAATCAAATTTACTACGCGCCTTACTTAATTAACAGAAAAATCGAGTTGATTCAACTTATTTGTAGGCTTTGTTGAAGTAATTCTGTATGAGCTGCTCCTAAGCTTTGAATGAGCTGAATGAACTGCTCTGCGCTAAATTATTGGCATTTTCACAGCATAAAAATTTATTTAGATCACCTAAACTCTATTATATAGCACCATCCTTCATATGTGTTCCATTCTTGAACTTTATTATATAAATCATGTGATAGGATATAAAAAGTTTGAGTTGTGTTAAATTTTTTTTCTGATTAAAGCGAAAACTTCCCTCTCAATCATTCACGCCAAATGAGGCTGTAATTTCAGCACACACACACATACACACACATAATCGAACTGCATGCAATTCGAGCAGCCTCAGTGCTTTTTCTATACAACAACAACATATGCCAGGGTTTGCTCCTACTCCGCGCAATATGCAACTCAATAAAATCTGCTCTAAACTACTTCCGCTTTAAATTGCTTTGGCGTTGCGCGCTCATTTATTTTTACGAGATTGTTGCACACACGCGTAGAGAGAGGGTAGCATATGTGCACACACACTCGCACACTGCAACTGCAAAGAGTGCATATTCGGTGCACTTTTATGCTTTTGTGCCACCAAAACCATTTGCTCTTTAACTGCTCCTTCGTGTATATTAGCTAGAAGTTTGTTAAAGCGTGCCTGAGTGATTTGCCGGGTTCATTTGGGAGCTGAAGTAGCAAGAGTGCAATATGCTGAAAAATAAAAGAGCATATGAAAAAGTTTACAATAAAGATGTATGAGAAATCATGAACAATGCGCTCTAAATATCCTTTAGACTGCAAGGTTAGTTCTTTTTATAAGCTTTTTATTAACTTCACCTCAGGTTTGTAGTCAAATCAAGTAATCAATCATTTCGACAAAAAATGTTAAACTACTATTTTTTGATTTTTCTGAAATTGTATTTCAATATATTTAACATGCATCTCAAGACAACTGCCAGAATTCTTGAGAATACCAATTTATGTACATATGTATATATGATGTGAATCTTCTTCAGTATAATTCGGCTCTAAGCTTTCTTTATATACAAATAGTTTATTAACAACGAGCAAATGGTTTATCCTTTTTTTAACCTCCCTCAGCATTTTATTCTTATAAATTCCATGGCTTTTATATATGTGGTGTTGGACGTGAGATCACAGGATGCAATGAAACGAACTTTTAACGTTATAATAGAATATTTAGTTTGAGTTTATTGAATAAGTATAAAATTAGATTTGCCGCTTTTAGGCTTAGCGCACGTCCGTTCTGCAATCTTGTCGAATGTTCACTGTCGTTTTCGTGTTGGTTGTCAGTGTTACCCTTTGTATATTTCTCACAGTTGTATTAAATAGTGTTTAGTATGTATGTTCGCTACGGGTTGAGCTTCCCACATATAAATATTTTCTTTCAAATTTATTGCAATTTAAATAAAAGTAAAGTAAGCTAAGAATTCATTATTTTCAAAATCATCTTCAGACTGTTCAAAGCCACCGCCAAATATGATCGCGCTTGACTTTATTCTTACTTTTATATATTTATTTTACTTTTATTTTATTATATTTTCAACGCCATTTTAATAAGCATTATTTGCCATTGTCTGCTACCGCCATTGTGTGCCACTGGCCCAGACCAATGCGCTGACCTCTGTAGACATCAAAGCATATCAGTTTTGAACAAATGCGCACTTTTGATGAGCTTAAGAGCTTAGCAAAAGGACACGCAGGTGCATTAGTTGTTGTTGTATGTTTGTAGCTATATTCAGTGAGCAGGATTTGCTTATCAGCGCAGTGCTTGTGTCTGTCGGCAGATTCACTTAGTTGGCCATTTTTCAGACACTGTCGCTTAGCAGCCGCCTTTGGCCATTAAAAGTAAGTTTCCAACTAACAGCTGACGCAGCAAAGCACGTCAGCTCATTGCCAGGATCAACTGCCAACAGCCGATGGCATTAACATCAGCATGACTGTAACTGCAAAGTTTTAAAGTAGGCAAGGGAAATTTACTTATTTTGACTTTAGAATTATTTCAACAATTTTTTGGAGAATTTCCAAGCTTAATTTATATTTTGAATATCTGCAAGAGCGCTTAAATATTTCAAAGTAAGTACAGAGCCTTTTCTGCATCCCTCTAGCTTGCAATATGAACATTGGCAGCCTACAGGTTTTTTCCCCATTTTACTTTGCTATGTTTTCTTCTGCTTTTCTTTGTGACTGTTCAGCCGTCGCTTACTTTTATCTTCATGCAAAGCACACAAAGGCATAAAACGCGCAAAGATTGAAAAAAACAAGCCATACAAAGCCAACAAGAAACGCATGCATATAAGAGTAGCAAGCAGAAGTTGTGCAGTCGCGCATTAATAAATAATAAAAAAGAAATAAAAGAAAGCGAGGCCTTTTGCAAAGCGGAAACAAGCAAAATAAATAATTTTACTTTAAATAATTCAAAACATGCAAAAAAGTGAAGCAACCAAAAAAAAGTATAGAAAGCAAAAAAAGCAAAGAAAAACATAAATAAAAGAAGTCGCTTACAGCTTTGAAAAACAAAAGAACAGCGTAATGTGCGCTGTAATATGCCGAAAAGGCATGCGCATGCAAGGACTACAGGACGACAAGGGCAAGTATGCTCGGCAGATAAGAAGGTATGAAACAGAATATCTTGCTGTAGGCGTAGTGGCTCTAATGCAGTCCGCCTTGTTGTTTTTTTCGATAAGGAGAAAGGCCTTGAAAAACTGTTCGTCTGTCTGTCTGTCTGTCTTTTTATCTTTTTGTCTGTCTCTTTGCCTGTCCCTCTCTTTGCCGGCCTGCTAGTCTCTCTATCGGTCTGAAAGCTTGTATGCCTGTTATTCTCACCACCGTCTCTGTTCTCAGTTCCTGCGCCAGTGTCCTTTAATAATTTTTTTTCAAGCATACTTTTAGGCATGCTCCTTTTCCAAGCATATTATTTATTTTTGCCCCCGCGTCATGCGTAAGCAAACCGCTGCCAATAATGCAGCCAAAGAAAATGGAAGGAAAATGTACTTAGTGACACACACCAAAGCAAAAGCGCACATACACGCACACACAAACACACACACACAAATGCAAGCGAAAGGCCCAAAAACATTTAAAATGCGGCAAGCCATTTGCTTTTGCTTACATTTTGTCAATGCTTTAACTACGCAAAAGCATATTCATATATATATGCATGCATATACATACATATCACGCATACGGTGAACCCCGATTCGACAAACACATACACAAAATGGCAAGCGCGGTTTCCCTGTGTCGACTGCAAATAATTTGTGCGTGTTTAGCGCTTAAACGCTTGAAGAGAAATGTAAAGAGATTTCATGCTTGCTTTGTGTGACTGTATGTATGTATGTATATATGTGTATGGCTTGCCAAAAACAGGAGGCAAATGATGTCTGAGTAAAGCTGATTATAGTTGTAGGTAGAGTGAAGGATCTGCTTATGCGAACCTTTTAGCCCAGCGACGATGTTCAACAGATATTTCTTCATATACGTTTGAGAAACATTGACCTACATAAGGACTAAGCTTATGATATGATTGGTCATGCCTTAACTTTGCTTTGGGAAAAATTTTTTATTGTTTTTACAAGAATGTAAATTATTTGAATAAATTCACATATAGATTCCACCTGTTATTTCTAACAAAAATTTATTAAAAAATTAATGCCAATTAGGCAATTAAAATTGCCAAAAATAGAGGAACGAATTCAAAACATCTCCGACATTATACTTTTATTATTATATATAAAAAAAATTTATTGTGCCCGTGAGTAAAAAAAGCTTGTGCGCATCAGTGTAATTTATTTGAGGAAATTATGTATTTCTATGTGTTAGATATATTGGAAGATACAAATTTAAAAGATATATAAGTTCACTATCAAACGATCTACGGTTTAAGAGCAATATTTCAGCGCTGCATGGCATCACCAAAAGCATTATATAACCTTTTAGTCCTCTACTGTGATAGGGTTAAGGACTTCTTCCAAATAACGGAATAACGGTAGCACGTCAGGAAGTTCATTTTTCACACAAGACAACAACAACGCAACACACTGTCAAAATCACGCAGACATATACTCGCAAACACACACACTCAAACCAGTGAGACAGTGACAGCGGCGGACACCTGCCAGCTGATAATTGCTTGACAAGCATAAAAGGAGTGGCAGTTGAAGGAAAGGCGAGAGAAAAGGGATGTGGCTGCAATAGAAGGAAGGGAAGGTAGAGGAAGAGGCAGTAGCAGGGACAGCAGATAAGGGCAAGACATTTCTCCAACTGAAGGAAGAAGAAGGCGCAGACAAAATGGCTGCAGTGTTGACACAGCACTCAGGCAGTCACATGACAACTGTTTGTGTTTGTATTTGTATTTATTTAGAGACCACTCAAATTGTTGCCTTTTGCAGTTTACAAAAAAAAGTAAAGCCAACCACAAAGGAGAGAGAAAGAGAAAGCAAAATCAAGACGAGGCGAAGTAAAATGAAATGAAGTGAAATGAAATGTATGTGTGCATATATGTAAGTGTTGCCTGTGCGTGTGTGTGTGTGTGTGTGTGTGTGTGTGTGTGTGTGTGTGTGTGTGTGTGTGTGTGTATGTATCTGTATAGTAGTGCTGCACTGCGGAAAGTATGTCAATGACCCTCAAGGGGCATGTGCTAATGTGTGCGTGTTTGTAATAAAATTAATGAATGTATTAAAGTTGCAAGACGCCACATTCTTCGCACTCGCTCGCTGCGAAACTGCTGCCCGCCTCCGTGCCCTCTCCCCCAGCACATCAGCCTGCAGTGCCTTGATTTCTTACGTTTCTCGCTGCTCTGCCCATCCTTCCTGCACTTGCTTCGTAGCAAACTAGTTAATTGGGCTGGGCTGCTGTTGCTATTTGTTAGCTATGTTGTTGCTATGGTTGTTGTTGTTGTTGTTGTTGTTGCAGCTACAGTGAGCAGCTATAATTAATGAGTGGGGCCATGCCAATGTGGCAAATAAAATTGCTCAAATTAAGTAGTACTGCGTTGGCCTGGCCCCGCTGCCACCTTCGATGGTTTTCCTTGGCTGTGTTTTAATGAAATTGAATATTTAAACATTGGAATTAAAGTTGGGTGTGGCAGTCAGTATGGCTTGCAGTACACTTGTATTGCTACGCTGCAGTAGAGCTGTGAATTCTAAGGAACTTCTTGAATTTCATGCAAGTGATTGACTTGCAATTTCTATTTTTGCAATTTCTGCTTGTAATTTCTTCTAGTATAAATTCCACTTCCAAATTTGTTCAATTACTTTACAAAGAAAACGATGGAAACTATAACAAATTACAATTTCCTTGTAACTAGAAACGTAGGTGTAAATAATGTAATTAATTTCGTGTAGCTCTTATAACAATGCTACTCCACGCATAATAAAATTTTAGGTACATATATACTAAAGAGGGAGCAATGACTTTCTAAACTGCTCTATATTAAGATGAAAGCAGCGCCTTCAATAATAGTTCTAGATTTACGAGAGCAATTCAATGCATGCTCGCTATCGGTATTAAAAACACAGCTAACTGAGTTCAAATATTTTCATTTCTCAATCTAAGCCATCATAACCTCAACACATTTATTACATCTCGAAAGTATTTCTTCAAAACTATGTAAAAAATAATTTGCTTGCCTAACACTGTGTTCGATTTTCTTCAACAATTTGCCGTCAGTCATTACGAGCGTCTTTCAGCTGGGAATGCAGGAAAACAAATTAACGTAAATCTATAAGATTTTATATCTATATCCTCATATAATGTAATTATTTAATGAAATTATTAAATTACCCAATTCATTAGTAAAATGCCCCAATAACGAGAATACATTGAACTGCTCTCATAACTTTTTTAAAAGCAAATTCATACAATTCATACTTTGCATAAGAGCTTTGAATTGAATAACTATTCACAGTTGCGCTTATTTTCTATCAAAATGTATTTTCAATTTCAAAAATTTTGCAGCAACAGCTTACCTTCCAATGCATTCACCTGCTCGAGGCAAGTCCCACAGTGCTTCAAGTGCTCGTCATGAGCTGCACACAAAAGCGGAATTCCCTCGCGAAATAATTTCTAAGCAATAGAAAATTAAATTATTTATTGCCTGCTGCACACTTTTATGTGGAACCATGAGCGCAAATACTTATGTCATTTGAAACTATTGCTAAACATAAACAAACAGCAGCAGCAACAGCCGGGAACACTGCCAGCAGCAATGACATGCAATTCTCGAGAGGGTTAAACTAGTTTGATATGTGCGGCAAGTGACGGGCTGTGACTGTGGGATGCACAGATCTGCCGCACATAATGCTCACCTATGCGTTTATATAGAGAAATAGACAGAAAAATTATTCTTTGATTTTATTTTGAGAGTTCCAGCGGAAAAATTGTTGTGCTACGATATTTGAGTTTACTCCTTCAAGCATATCAAAGCTGTTATTTCGATGCGAATATTTTTAAACTTTCGCTGAGGTTTACATCAAGCTTTTCAGGTTTCCAACACGAAAAATTTAGAATGCACCTATTTTCAGTACTCAGAGTAGCTTGTCATACTACATTCAACTCAATACTTATGTAAATTTATAGCTTAAAATAAGATATGATCTATATTGCACTTTGAATAGAAAACTTAATAAACAATTTCACGATTCTTGCCTGAGTTCGTGGAGTTTGAATATATCGTGCATTGAACAGATCGAGTCATTGTTAATTCGAACTACCCCAAGGCCACTCTAGCTAAAAGACTAGATTGCTACTCCATATACAATCCACATCTCATAAGTTCAATAAGCTTAGATTAGATTAAATTGTATTTTAGTACAATTCAATTTATTAAGTCTATGGTTTACAGGAACCTTACAGACCAGATATTTAAGAGAAAACGAGCAAAGAAGACGGACTGTATTCAATTCCTAGCCATTGAAAAATCAATTTTAAATCTAGCACTTAAATTATTTATTTGGAGTAGGCATCCATTCTAACAATCATCGAAATCTAAAGGATCTATTATGATAGTTCTCTTAATGTGTTTATAGATTCCCTATGAACAAACTATTATACAATTATGTTGCATAAGCTCTAAAAGTATGAGACCATTTTTTGTAGAACTAAACTATTAGTTCATGTACGAACTAAGTTCCTAGTAGACCGTTACGATTTAACAGTTGGGTATGTAGGCAAGCACCCATATGCAGGCACATGTGAGCTCTTGCCTGACAAAACGTTATAAACGCTTCGCAACAAGCCGGAAACGGAAATGCAACTTATGCGGCAATAGTATGTAGCTGTAGCAACAACAACAACAACAGCAACAAGCCAGCAGCAGCGAATGCAACGGCGCTTAAGTTTATTGAAATTTCGCAAGTGCTTGCAAAGGAAATACTTCGCATTGCTGGTGGATAGGTATGCGCGCATGTATGCGTTTCAGCCTTGCAGCCTGCATATACGGGCATGTGTAAGTGTGCCGTTATGTGGCATGCGGCATGTGCAGTCTCAAGCGACTATAAATATTCGGAAAAGCGCTAACGCAGCAACAATAAAACGAAAAATGAAAAATGAAAAACAACTAGTAAGAAAATTGCTGTAAAATTCAAATATATCGCCGATATAAAATGCAATGTGCAAAAACAACAACAACATAAAAGAAGAAACACACAAAAGATCGAAATATTCAAAGACGAAATGCAATTTTCAAGAGTTTTATGCGTTTTTAGTTTTGACAGCGGTAAAACACTTGAACCCGCCAATGCCATTGTTCAGGCACGAGGCGAAGGACGTTGAGTGGGTGTTGAAGTGTGTCGTAGAGTGCATCGAAAGTAGGCACCCGTGCCATTGTTCAGAGAGCGCAGCAGAAAATGCAAAGTGTTTTGGGAATAGTAAAAGAAAGATTGTAGAAAATTGCCAGCTGGATTCCTCAGGGAATGCAGAAGGAGTCATTGAATTCGCTACATAATTGTTCGTAGAATTGGTCTGGAAGATATCGAAGAGTGAATTGTGAAGTAGTTCGAAGCTTGGTTCGGAAAGTGCTTCAACTTTCACGAAAGGTGGCACATTATGTTGAAGAATGGGACGTGAAGTAGCTCGAACAGTAAGTCGGCGAATGGGTCAAAGAGTTTTGAAAAGCGTGTTTGATGGTGGTTCGAAGAGTAGTTAAGATGTTGTTTCAACGAATGGGATTTACAGAGTTTGTAAGAGTTGTTCGAAGTGTGAGTTTGATGGAGGTTCGAAGAGAAACTTAATAAGTGATTCCATGAAAGAGAATTCGAGCGAATTAGGCTTGAAAAGTTGGTCGAACACTGAGTTGGAGAAAGAGCCCAGAACAAGTTTGAATAAGGTCTTAAAGGGTGGCTCGATGGGATGGTGGTTCTTCTAGTCGAACCGCTAGATGGTCTGCATAAAGCACTGTTACTTTAAGTGCATTATTTATTGCAACTACAATTGTTTTTGTTGTTACTCTTTTTGTGGTTTTTGCCCATCTGCGTTTTCCGCATTTGGTTTGGCGCGCGCTCGTTGCGAAATTGCCACTGCGGAAGCACATTTCTCAAATGTCGCTTTGGATAAAAAAACGGGCAAAAAGCTGCAAACTTTGGTAAACGTAAAATTTATGAGCGAAAATTGCATTTAGAGAATTCCAAATGTGCTGCTGTCAGGCAAATGTTTGCTGCAGCGCTGCCAATTCGATAAGCAGACGCGCTCGATTTAGATGGGCAACGCTTAAGGACCGCAGATTTGTAAAATTCTGAAATGTAAAATTGTAGCAGCTGTTGTAGATATTACATTGGGGAATTCAACATGAATTGAAATTAATTTTACAGCGAATTGAACGAGCAAATTGATTTGTGAATTCCGAGCAGCTTACCTGCGAGAATATTTACAAAGTGAGTGAGTTTAGAGACGTTCGAGATGGCGCGGGAGCGCGGAAGACCATGCCATGCTATGGAAGGCCGAAGCAGAAGAGACACTGGCAACGCCAGGAATTTTCAACTTTTGAAGGCACGCGCGTAGCAGAGGCGCCTAGAGAGAAGCGCTACGTTAGCTCCTAACCCACTAACGGGTTGATCTGATCAATCAAAAAGAAGCAGAAGAAGAAGAGTAAGTTTCAATTGAATTCTTAACTGAAGCTGTGATCTCTTTTAAAAATATGTGGCAGTTAAGTTGTTATGCTTGAGTAGAAAAAAGACATATTGAATAAGAAAATTGTTTTCTATTAAAGTTTAAATTGTTTTGCCTTCTATTACTCTTAATTTTTATTGGTTTCATTTCATATTTTAAATTCAAATATTCAAAAATCTGCGAATGATGCCCGAATTCATATGACGCCAGAGTGTGGAGAAGTTTATTAGAGTGTACGAATAGAAAAGCTACCGATCACAAATTGCAAGATTTTGGCTTTCATTGCAACTTTTTAAAAGGACCCCGTTAATGCTCATGCGAAAAGAACTTAAAGGAATATTTCAGCAAAAGTCCTGCCATTTATTTTTATACGCTTCTGCCTGAACAAACTGTTTTTTCTTAGTAACTTTAAATTGAGAGCTTCGATTTTCAATTAATTCTAATAAGAATTTTTTTATCAATTTCCTTATGTGAGAATAGAGCATGTTCTGTCAACTAGTTAGACTTAGCCTGTGCTTGAACAGAACTATTGGCATATTGTTGCTATTAAAATCTCGTAAAAATTAGACAAGAACAACAAGTGCTGTTGAGAGTTCACTCTTCTTAGTGGTCACAAACTCTTTTTTTTCCCTAAACCTCACTTAATATAAAATTTTTTTATAAGAACTCGTTTAAATCTCTATATTATTATTGAAGCCATCTTTCTTGATCATAATTTGCTAAAAATATATATATGATTGATTAATCAAGTTCAGAAACGACAACTCCAGGGAGGCACTACAAGCCATAAAAAAGGACATTTCATATATTAATTCATATGCAACTATGAATTATGCTCGAGCTTCCCAGCTGCCAAGTAATATGAAATAATGCCTACAATAATGAATGTTGCCCCTCAGTCATTTAAGATGCAATAAATTCTAGCGCACGAATAGACTGCCGTCTGCCAGGAAGCTGAGCGGGAATCTCGGTTGTATTAAGATATAAAGAGCAGTTAATTTACTGCCTGCGTGCATATGTAAGTGTAAACTATTTGTTATAGTCGACAAAGTCACAGCAGCTGCGACGACAATGTGTGCGTAAGAGTGCGTGTTTGTGTGTGCAACTAGAGACAGTGGCTCTTGTGCGAACACGCAAACTTACACGCACTCACACACACACACACTATGCTACCGCACTTATGAAATAATCTTTAGAAGAATCACTGTTAACATGACATTTGTTGGCAGTCATACACACAAACACATGCACATGTGCACACTTACTGGCTGGCTGATATAGATGTGCTGATACCCAGCAGGAAAATTTCACGGCGATGTCCGGCACGAATGTGTGTGTGAACGAAGGCATTAGAACGCAGACATCTCTAGATAGTTGAGAGACCTAAGTCCCATGAGTAAACAAACTTGATGAGTTGAAGGTGGCCTCAAAGTTAGAAATCAGCCGCACTTCAGTAGAAAGAAATTCATTAGAAACTTTCTTATTCTGAAAAAGCACTATTTACCGATTCCTCAGATAAGGAAACATCAAAGCCCATTCTTGGTCTATTAAGCCAACCAGCATAACATTAGCTAACATAAGCCGGCTTTTTCTTGCTCTAACCTCAACTTTAACTCGAATTATAAGCCCTAAACTATGCAACAACTATTTAAAGGATATTTCTTAAAGCTCTAGCACTGCCTCTTTACATTCCAAACCAAATGTGCATGTTAATTCTACTGTTCACTGTCTACTAATAATTTTGTAGTGGCTACATATATAAGTGATTGAGAAACAATAGAGTAGGAGTCATATAGTGTTCAAGCGAAGAAAAATTATAGTTATATATTTTTAGAATAAAATAGTGATTTGTTGAAGACGTTTTATTCCTGGCTCTGACGAATCAGCTTGGACGGCGCGTTTGTCAAAGTGGCAGTCCAAATTATGTGCAAGACGTTGGCATTTTTTTTTCATGACACTTAATATTTTGATACTTAAAAACAGTAAAGGTCCGAATTTAGATTTAAGCGACACAAAACTTAATTTTTTCTACTGGGTCAGATTTATCATATATGATTTTCTCAGCTGTTAACCCACCAGCAAACGCACAGCAATAGCTCCAACGACAACATTTCTGCCTGCTGATGAAACGGAAACAACAATCACAACAACAATGCTACAAACAGTGGTAAGGATGCGATATAAAATTGACAAATGTGTAGCAAAAAAAGGAGACAAGTAATGTGATAGCAAAGCAAGGCAAACAAGCAGCCAAATGGTGTAGCTTGCTGAAGCGGCAAACTGTTTGGCAGTGTCAGCCACTCACACGGAAGGAAGAAGGCAGTTACCAATGTACGTCTGTGCTGAAATGAAGCGTGAAAGCACAGCACAGGACGAACGGATGCATGAGTTTAACATTTGGCAGAGCTTGTTGTAAGTTGTGGTTATGAAATGTCAAGCGTGGGCGAGATGTTATGACAAAAGTCAAATGAAAGTGAGCGTTGAGTGAAGTTGTTGTATAATTTTAGCTGCTTGCATATTTTTGTTGCCTACCTTTAGGCGCAGGTACGCTCAAGAGAATGCAAAAAGCTGCAAATTTATGCTAATCGCTTAAATCTTATTTATTTAACAAATCTTTCACTGCTTTAACGTTTTTTCACTTTGACCTGGAGCTAGGGCGTTAACTTGCACAAGCAGTGCTGAAAAATGCTTGAAATCTGCTCAAGTGTTTTTCTTTTGGCGCTCGAGCGCAATATTAAAATTGCAAATCAACTGCAAAGAGCATCAAGAAATGAACGCAATGAAGGCAACAGTGAAATGTGCTGCTCTGTGTTTGTGTAGCTGTGTATACAGTGAAAGAACGCAATTTGAACAGAAAGAATGGCAGCATACTGTCTGCATATATGTAGGTCAGCGTTGCCATTTGTTAATTGTATTGCTGGTATAAATAAAAGAGTTTGTTTTCTTATTTAAAATTATTAATTTGCTCATTTTGTTAAGTAGATTGGTTTTTATGCTTCAGCTTGAAAGCTTTTCAAAGTTAAATTAATTAGTCTGTTGTCTCTGCGGACAAACAAGAGCCGCTTATCTCTTGGGCTATGTTGCGGTGAGTGTATTCTTTCTTTTAAAAATATCCAGTTGGGAATCGGAAACAATAATTAGGGTCTTATTTATTTCGAGCGAAACTTTTGAGTTGCAGAAAAAGAAATATATAGAGACTAAAGAGAGAATAAATATAGATAAATGCATGAAACAGTGCTGCAATTGGAACATAATATGACAAATTGTAGCAATGAAATGTCAATTTAAGCCTTAATCGTCTTGACATTGGTAACAAATTGGTGATCTTATGCCAAAAGTTGATGCAAAAGATTAAGATTCATTGCTTATATCGTTAATTATTTTACGACAAAAAATTTCAAGAGAAAAGTAAGTATTCAAACAAATGCCAAATTTAAAAAGAAACAGATTTGAAGAACAAAATGCACTTTCTTTAAAGATGGCAACGCTATTGCTGACTGCTTACTTTGTGGCTGGCGCTGCCATTGCTGCCGCTGATGCTGCTCCGTGTGCATAATAAATTGATCAAGCTTGCGGCACACACGGCGTATACGTGCCAACCAAGCGCGTTGGCAGTAAAATGCGTACACGCCACAAAAGAAAAGCAAAAGAAATGGAAAATTCGGTGAGCGTAAAAATTCGGCTTGTGACTGCAGGCGCAAATTTATTTAAATATGCACAACACTGCTGTGAGGGTCAGAGGGGTCAGCGCGAAAAGTATATGAAAGCGCCTTTATTTGAAAGGATTCGTGCTTACATTTCTCTTGGTTCTGATTATTTGCTTCTGCCTTTGCCTTTGCTTGTTCTTTCCTTTTTCTTTTTCATTTCAGTTAAAGGTAGGGTAACTGCGCCTGTTGCTGGCAAAAGAGTAATAAAGAATTTGTTGCTGCCACTTGCTGTTGCAAAATTTTACGCGCACTTGACTTGGCCTCATAATAATTGTTGCGCCACAGGTGCACGGCAGTTCCTCCCGCTGAAATAAGGTGCAAGTTAAGCAGTTGGCATTGGGCTAAATTAAAGTCGCCTGAAGGTATGCCATACTTTTGGTTACAATAAAGAGTTTTTGTTGCTTAGCAGGCTGGTAAAATCAGCCAAAACAGAAACCAAAGCTAACATTTTTACAGCTTAGAGAGCTCGTGAGCTGAGAAAAAAGTTTGAGAAACGCTGCTTGCACGAACAGCTACAGCTACGTGCAACATTATTTTAGCTTTACTTCGTTTTCTAATTTATTATCTTTTTTGGAAATTTCGCTTTGAGACTGTCAGCGATTTCTTGCAATGCAGCTGAAAGTTGAAAAGAAAGCTGGAAAGTTTTCAGCAAACAAACTCGAAATTCTTAGCAGACTGAAAGAAGCGTGTGCTCATTTTTACCAGCATGATATATGTAACAAGCTGCCTGTGACAGTTTACAGCTAGCGACAGCGTCAACAAAAGCCAAAAACATGCAGACAACAACAACAATAACTACTTGTAGTAGCAGCAACTTTGAACGGGCACATAAGAAAAGTTGCAGCTTTTGTCGAGCAGAAATGCACTTCAAATCGCTGGCACTTTTTTGTTGTTGTTGTTGCTGCTGTGTCATGCACCATGGCAACACTTGTGTTGCCAGACTGACGGTAGCTGGTATTGAAGTAAGCCACTTTGTCTGCCTTTCCGCCCTTCCGGCTTGGCGTCTTTCCTAGTGGCATGCCTGCCTGCCCTTCTGCAGCTCTGCCCAACTACTCTTCCTGGTAGCTACCTACTCAGCTTGACATGCTGACAACTTGACCAGCTTGCCAACTCAATTACCAAACTGGCAGCAGCCTGAAGAGCGTATATGCAAAAGTTTTTGTTACATTTATGCCATGTTGCAGTTGACCTAAAGAGAAAAATATGGCAGAAATAAGCCGCAGTTGGCAACTTCAACGACAGCGCTGCACACTACTCCAATATTTTCAGATGTTCCTGACTCAAAACCTAATTATGCAGATGGAAGTTGAATCAAATAGAATCAACCTAAAAAAAATGTTCATTTGAAAAATCGCTTTATAAGAGAGTTGAGCGTGTTTGTTTCAAAATTGAAATTAGACATTCGCAGGATTTTTTTATCCTTTTGTAAACTTTGTCAGCATGTTGGCGAAATTCGATAACATATGTAATTGAATTTAAGGACATTTCTTCAAGGTTATTTCATGTGCCATGAAATTGAATCTCCAAATTTATAATTTAGAAATACCTGGAGATTTGATAGCACTTTGAAAAGAAGGGTTGGGGAACCTTTCTAACTTTTTGATCTGCTAATTTATTTCTTCTTAACTCTCTCCTGTTACTACAATTTTAACATTTAAGATCTTGGTCTTCTTTTCTTATTATATATATATAGTATATGTATATAGGAATGTAATAGGAAAGGACAAGAGAGAAGATAGAAGAGAAGAGAGTGACAGACAGATTAGAAGCGGATGACATATTTCATTGGCAAAGACAATAAAGACAAGAAAGAATTAAAAATTTTTAATTATAACGACCAAATTGTTTTAGCGAAAATTTTGAGTTATTATTTAAGAACAAATTTATATGATTCCATTATAAGGCTCAAGTTTTTAATATTACCCACTAACTACGCTGTAGGGTGTAAATAAAGAAAGGCATTTATTGTATGCGCACAGAGACGTAAAATAGGTCACATTTTGCATGAGCTCGATTACAGCAGAACAGGCGTCAGTGAATGAGTGAATGAGCAGCATGATAATTGCATGAGATGCAGCACGAAGAAGTTGTGACTGCTGCACCTGTACAACTGTCCAAGCGTTGCTGCTTCATCCACCAGCATGTGCAAGTGTCCAGACGCCATATCAGATTTAAAATTTATGACACATAACGCCAACGAAGCGTGTTAATGCAGAAAGAATACTGCTGCAGCAAGTGTGAAGCGCCGAAAGCGCCAAGAAGTATGCAAGAAATATTGTAAAGCAGCCCGAAAGTATGCAAGCATATTTAAATGCAATGCATTTCAATGCAGCGGCTGCCTGAAATGTGCATTTAATTGCCTTGAAGTATGCAGCGTAGCTTGGAGAAGTTGCGCTAAATGTGATTTGAAGTGGAAGTGTGCCATAAATTCCTTCAAAGCGAAAGTGAACTTTGAATTAGGCAGCAGAAAAGAGCTTAACAATCTTAATTTTTACTTCCAACGAACTTAAATAGGGAGCTCATGGCCCGATTCGAGCACTTCTTCAGCGCAGTGAGGAATGTGTCTACCAAGGAGCTTAGCTTGTATCTAGTTTTGGTAACTTTATCATTAGCTTTTATATAAAATTTACTTAAGAAGTAGTAATGCTATGCCACGCCTAAAAATCTGCAATATAATTTTATGAAAATGTTTCAAATGCAAACATCGCTCGAACGCAACCCAATTTAAGTAAATCAATAATCAGACATTACTTATGCAGTCTTCGTGCGTCTAATCAATGCCACTGCCACGCCTACAACAGCGCATTTTCAATTATATGCCTGCCAAATACTCATTATTATTGGCAATATCATGCATTTTAATTAGCTCGCATGACACTCTTAAATTTGTGCTTATCTTAGTAATTAGTTGATAAATGATTACCAGCCCACGCACGCACACAGCATATAAAACACACACAATGGCATGCTAGCAAGCACACATGTACGCATAAGCACACACAATATAGATCAAATGTGATTGGCATAAATTAGATAGAAAATGCCTCGCAGGAAAATACAAAAGCTTTGCTAATTGGCGCCGAACTGAAGCTAGAATGAGCTCTAGAGCGATTGTGGAGTGAGTAATCAAATGCTGGAATAACCCGAGAATCTCAGAAGAATTCTAACAGCGCCCTTAAGAAGCAAAATGCTGAAAAATCGTATATTAAATGCGAGGTTTTCTTATTGTATTATAAAATTTCCAAAGGAATTCAAACACTTTTATTTATTTGAAAATTTCAAATTTTTTTCGGTTTCTAAATCTCGACAAATTTCAACTAATTTGAATACTTAAAATTTTTTAAAAATATTGAATAATATTCCAACATTTTTTACAGCTTCGAATTTTTAATCTTTTCTTTCTCCTTCGTCTTTTCTAATCTAAGAGAATCTAACCAATTTCTCATGAATTTAGTTATTTTGTAATGTCTTGGTCATAATAGGTCCTTTAGGTAGGGGTAATTAGCCAGCAAGATCCTTGCGCCAAATGAAATTTAATAATATTTTATTAGGTTTTTTATTGCCGAAATGTTCTACAGCAAAAAAGCATATATGAAAAAATGCCAAAATTTTTTTAATGTGTCGAGATTATGACTTAATGTTCCGATTTTCTATGCAATATAAACAAATCTCAGAATTAAATTACATTGAGATATAGCAGCCAATTTGGCAGAAGCATTTATCTATGGTGAAATGGCCTCAGGTTAACATCACAAAGTTCGTATTAGATATAGATTGGGATTTAGGGATGAAGGCATCTTCTCTGCTAGTCACTGCGGCCTTAAAACCTATTGTGACAGTTCTTCATATATGTACTATGTACTAATTACAGATATTTATGGATGCGAGCTTCAAAAAGAAGAAGAAGAAATTAGTTCATATCCAGATCTGCGTTTTATATACAATATAAGATCTGTCATCGTCTATAATTTTTAAAGAATTGTATCAAAGCATTTCGATCTTTAGACAGCACTAACAGACCCGCAACTTTCCTACTGGGCAATTTCTTACTGGCAAATTTCCTACATGCAATTGTGGAAAATGTAGCAAATTGTAAATTAGAATGAATGTGAAATAAAAGTGTGTTGGAGCAAAATAAATTTACACAATTACACTTCCGCATGCACTCACTAATAACACTTTAATTAAAATTCAAGCACAAACACACACACATGAATACATACGTGTATATACATATGTATATAAATACAATGTTGATGGCCAGTAAAAGCGCAACCAAATTACAATTAAAAGACAATAAATCACAAAATGAAAATTGTTATTTACATGTGAAGTGTAGAAGGGTTGAATTTACTAATTAAATGCTAATACGCGCAAATGCGTGTGTAGGTGGGTTTAGGTACTTGAATTTGTGTGGTGAGTGTAAATAATCAGAAGAGCTTCAGCTGCATTAAAGTGTATGGTGAAAAATGGAAGACTTAATTAATCAAGCGTAAGGAGAGAGAATTTCATTATGCTTCCTCATGACAGCAACATGCGCATAAACAAACATACATACACACTTACACATGTACATGCATGTGTTTGGTATGTTGCTGAAAAAACAGCACTCGAGCACATTTAAGAGCGTCAATTATAATTAACCGTTGGCTTGCTGCTGGATTAACTCTTACGGTTTCAGCTCCGCAAGCGTTTCAAGCTGATTCATTTTGACACGGAAAAGTCTAACCGAAATGTAACGTGAACTCTGAAGAAAATTCTTTCATAACGTCTGAAATGGTTAAAAACTTTTTGAACCGCTTTAAACGCTTTAAAACTGTTTGCACCGTTCGAAACGGTATAAATCGTCTTGAAACATTTGAAACGGTTTGAACCGGTTGAAACGGTTTTCTGCTTTATTATATATTTACGGCTTATAGTACATAATATATTTATATTTCAACTGGCAAAACGGGCTTAACCGGTTCCCGCCCAGCGATTCGATAACAATTCAATAGTAGGTATCAAATTAATTGAAAATACAAATCATTATTATTAATATTTATAAGCGCAATCAAAGGCAATACTTATATGCGTGTTAGTCAGTCAGTTAGATTTTAAGTTAGTTTTGATGTAGTATGCAACAGCTGTTACTAAAAAAAACGAACGCTAACAACAAGAACATGCACAAGTGTGATAAATTTGCTGGTTGCTTCAGCCACTAAAGCCACAGCGTAAAATGAAAATTATGTGCTTAACTTGCACTAACACTTTAAAGTCACATGCACTCACATTTACATGTGATCTCTTATTTACACGCTAACGCACACTAGCATACATGCATACAAACATATGTATGTAGAAGCGCAGTGATACGTGTAAGCGTAAAATCATTTTGGCTTGTAATAATATATGAATGCCTCGTAAAATATGAAGCTGCACACAAACAAAAGCACATATGCTGACACACTGACAAACATGCATACATACATGCATAAGTATATGTAGTGTTCATGCATACACTTATGCAAGCGCACTTATAGCGCAAGTAAAATACGCTGTTATAATAAATTAATGCTCGACTTGAGCTCGAGTTGCAAGCGTGAGTTGGCGTGAGTGTGAGTGTTTGTGTGAGTGCTCGTTGGTTGTTGGTGTGATTGTAGTAGTAGTAGTAGTTGTTGTATTTGCAGCTGTTATTGCCAGCTCTTGACTCATCTCTGTTTTATTTCCCTCTTACTTTGTTTATTATTAAAATGCACACGGAATATATGCAATTACCAACATACACCCACACAAACGTATGCATGTAGATGAATGTTTCATAATTTGTTCAGCACGTGCCTAGTTGAAGGATGATCACAAGTGGCACAGCTTACACGACATACATGAACATTGTTTTCCATAAATTTCAAAATCCGTATGTGAATTTCAAAATTTAACGAATATAGTAATTTTTCCGAGTAAAAAACTAAACTAAAAAAAACTGAACTGAAATAAAATCAATAAAAAACTCGCAGAAAAAAAACTTTAGTCGATAACTTCCCTTCTATAAACTGCGCAATCGGTTTTAAAATCGGTTTATAATGAATGCTTCTTTTCGAACTGATTTTTAATTCTTAGGTATTGCTTCTATTCAGACAAAAGGTCTCCTGATAATCACGTCTGTGCTCAATATATGAAATTAAGCACACAGCGCATTGGCAGACACTTATACAAAGGTCATAATTTAAATAGAGCGTAAAATATGTAACACTCATACGCCATGTTGGACCAGCTCTGCAACGAAGCCGCACAACAAAGAGCACAGCTGTTTAGCGCCTTTTTGTGTTATCAGCAGCTAATGCTCTACATGTGGCATATGTAATATAAGAGCAAAAATATGTGTGTATATGTTTGTGTGTAGCAGTGTGTGTGCATGCTTCTTTTGTTGCACAACGCAGCGAATGATTTTATCAGAAAATGAAACCTTTGAAATATTTCTCGTTTGCTCTGCATGACATAAATACACTTGCATAAAAATACGTGCGTGTGTGTGAAACTACACTCTACTATATATGTATGTGTGTATAGCGTGCACAGGTAAATAAGCGTTTTTATTATATAATATGCTAATAGCCTTAACATTTCAATTACTTTCTTTGCTCTGACATGCGGACAATTCGCTTGTTTGCTTGCTCGCTTGCTTGCCTGCTTTATTGTGCTTCCGGCCAATATGTGCCAAATGCAATTTTAAATCTTATTGCGAAAAAAGTTGCGCATAATGTGACACACTAACAAAGCGCAGCTACACTTGCCACAGGCAACAGCGGCACAAGAGAAGAGGAGCCAGCAGCGCAGCCTGAACACTTTCAGCACACTTGGCAATCGGCAAGCTGTCAGCAGTGACAACAAAAGCTGCAGTCAATGCACGCATACATACTCACACATACAAACACAGACAATTGAGAAAAAAATATCGAACAAAGCGCAGATTGCATTGAAAAGAGGTGAACAATTTTATATGGCACAACGGTGCAAGTGAATAGAATATTTTTCGATAAAATTCTAAAGCAAAAAAATGGGAGCAAAGAGAAGAAATGTAAGTAAAATAGTTAAATACAGTAAAATTTTTAAGATAGAAAAATAGAGCGGGTAGAAAAAGTGGGAAAATAGAGAAAATAGGAAAGTAGGAATATTTGGAAAAAATTAAAAAGAGAAATAAATGGCATAAAAAGAAAAGGAATAAGAATAAGAATTTTAAATAAAGGAAATTTTTTAACTGAATATTATGGAAACAGAAAAAAGCTGATTTTGGACTGAAATAATTATAAATTTAATACGAAAATATTTTTAAAAAAGCACGACAAAAACTCAGCAAGCTGCAGGAAAAGATATGCTTTTGAATATTCTAAAGGCGGAAGAAAAAGTTGCTATTGACTGTAAAAAAAATCACAATAAGAAAACGCGACAAGCAAAAAAAAGTAAATAACAAATTATTGAGTTGTAGAAAAGGGGATAGTCAAAAATGTGTGAAATCAAAGAAAACTAATTACATGAAAAAATGAACAAAATCTCTCAAATTTCCTCAAAGTCTTGGCACTCTGGTTTTGTGATGCTGCAACCGAAACAGCTCGGACGGTTCAAAAGGTTTTTAAAAGAGAAGCTTCCATATCTACTCCAATGCTTTGATGCAGTCATTTAAATTTCGATTGTAAATCGATTGCAAAAAAAAATACTACTATCGTTCATATAGCTTTACAGACTATATATAGAAAATATTTGAAGTGCTGCTATCTTGCCATATTTCAGATTTCCATGCTTCTGGCTCCCTCCCTACACTTAAACACACACACATAAGCAATGATGACTAGCGACTTGCTTTGCTTTACGAGTATCTGTGCATTTTACTGTTATTTTCGACATTTTACACCCGTTCGGAAATCACTTTTGTGTGGCATCAGTTGCCGCTGTCGCTGTGGGATTATGCGAATGTCGCTTTTATAACGCACACATAGAAAATATATATGCATGTGTGTGTATGCGTTTATGTGGTCATATGAATAGCAACAACAACAGCAGCCAACACAAGCGCGCATAAAAGAAATAGCAACAACAACAAGTATGCCGTTCCCTTGTCACTTGCCATACGCATTGCATATATATAAACATGAACGCACACACTCACGCACACTTCCGATAGCACATGAATCCCATGTGAGAGTGTGCGTATGTTACTTTGCATTGACAGCAGCACTTTTCCAACGATTGATTTCTCAGTATTCTCCCGGGTGCGGGGGTATTTGTTACGTGACGTTCAATTGAAATTTTCCGCATGACACCAACGCTGAGAGACGAGCGTGTTGCTGTGTGTATGTATGTCTGTGACACACACACACATACCCACTTTATGCCTGGCGTAACGCATTCAATTGTGTCATTTTCAATAAATTTTCAACGCAAATGATTTGTGCAAAGTATCTGCAAGAAAAATATGAATTAATTTTGAGATTTTATTGAATATGTGCGAAAGCTGGCATTGCGATTGACTTCGCTGCTATAGACGAGGATAGGGACAGATGTGTGAAATGGGGGATGTCTGCTTTATGAGCCGATACATCAAATACAGATTTTGGTAAAATGAATATGCTATATATGAGATTTTATTGAAGCGGCATGAAGAAGACGAGCAGATGGACGGAAAGCCTACTGCTATTATTATTATTTTAGGCTAGTCATTGCCTAGACACCAGACGCTTAGATCTGTGCCATTTTATCTCCGCTTCACACTCCAACAACCTTCTGCATTATCAGTAATTTATAAGTCTATAGCTGTCGAATCGCTCAGTGATATTCGTATTCTTCTAAACTAATTTCTTCTTCTAATTTTCGATATTTTCTACAAGCATTTTCAGAATTTGTTGAAATACGTAAAATCTCTCTTCTCTGTTGAAAACTTAAAAAAATCTTTTTTGCTGCTAAAAGCCGACGTTTACTTTAAAAAAGCCGCTGTAACAAAAGCAACAGCAAAGCGCAAGAAACGTTGGACACTTTTGCAGCTGGCTGAGAGTGTGTATGTGCATATAATATTTGAGGCAGGGCAGCTGAAACAAACACAGGCGCTGCCGTCGCCTTTTTCCAATAGGGTATGAATTATGGTGACAGCATGTAAACAGCGGCAGCAACAGCAACAACAAATACAAGCGCAAACAATGGCAAATGTCAGACAGACACGAGCATGGTTCCGCCATAGCGAAGAGTTAGCGCGTAAAGCCTTGCATAGCTGCAGACCAGGCTGTTAGTCTGTCCGCCCTACAACACACACTACTATGCGCCCAACCCTTAAAGCCGCTTCACTTTGGGGTGGGGAATAAGGAATATTTATTAAATATCTGCATGAAATCAGTAAATCTTGATGAATTATGTGCAAGGAAATTGATAATTGTGTGCATAGCATATGTGCCCAGATGTGAGGAGGGGAGTGTAGACAATTTAGTAAGGAAAATGTGTCAGATATGCAGCAATATAAAAAGTCTATACACAATTAGAATAAATAGGGTGCAAATAGGCAACTGTATTATAGATCTTAAAAATACAGACCAACGAAACTCTGGCAACCTGAAAATGAAAGCTTCACATATGTGGAAATTTCCGATATATCGAACAATTCTCTGTTTCAGATACAGCTGCGATCAAAATAATAGCAGCTACAATTCGAAAATTATACGCGTATTTAAAGTTGTTCAGAGCAGCCAGTGCTACTTAACTAACTTTAAAATTGTAATTATATTACATTTTTAAATAAATAATAATAATAATAATAAAGTTGTTCAGACCAATAAAGAACAGGAAGATTCATATTGAAAAATTGACTTCTTGGTATTTTATGGGCATTTTGTTGAATTTGTACTTGACAATTAAATCGATTTTGAAATATTCTAAATAAAGTAATAGAATCTGATAATTTTGCTTTGCATTTCAATATTTTCGTACTTTGACTGCTATAATTTTGAGCGCAGCTGTACCTCAAATTGGTGTGGACGAATTTTTTGGACTTTCAAGACAATTGCTCTAAATATAACGCAATGGCAAATAAGTTTTATAAAAATAATCTATTAACTCTGTGCATTTCTGCTCGATCTCTGATGCGTGAATTGCTAGGTTATATACCTAGCATCTTAATATGATATATACAAATGTAATACAAATACACAACAGTGGGTCCCACCTACCGTAATCGGCAATAAGATAAACCGCTAAGCTGACACGATAAAACCATAAATCGCCTTAATTTGAGCTAGTGGGGCAATCATAAATCAAATGTGGCCGTTGAAGTGGGAGTCAGTGCAAATATCACTATTGATTGTTACGAGGGAGCAGCGGCTTAATACAAGCCCCAAGCAAATCATTCAATTTATGAGCTGTGTTTGAACTAAAACAGCTTATTGAGCTTTGGAAGAAACTTAATTTTTTAGAGAAAATCTGAAAAGAAAAACGAAGATTTTCGAATACAAAGTAAACGTAAAAATTCAAAGTTTGAAACCTTCTTTTTCTTAAAATAACACAGAGTACCTACTTTTAAACACAAATTCAAATCGGAATTTCGCACAAAGAGTTTTTGCTCTCTGTGATTTTCGGCGATATAGAATATACAGAGGATTTGGGATCACCTATGATAATTTTGTAACTACATTTTTGAAAATCGCACAACCCTTACTACAGAAGCCTTAAGACTCACATTTTATAACGACCTGAGGGAATGCCACTGACAGTCGCCAGCAATTATCGCCGCCACACAACAACAACACAGCAATGCCCTTGCGGTCTACGACTCCAGCTGATAAACACAGACACACTGGCAGAAAATCAAGAAACAAGCCGCACGTTAACGCCAACAGCTCAATCAGCGCTAAACGAACATATTGTAGTCAGAAAGAAGGAGTGTAGTAGCAAGCAGAGGAGTGCAAAACAAAATTGAAAAAAAATTACAAAAAAAGACGAAAAACAAAAGACAGGATAAAATAAACCGCATGCCATTGTGGCTTCGAAAAAGGCGAAATTACCACGCCCTTTGTTTCACAAACGCGACCACCCACGATGCAGAGTACATATATGTGTATGTACATGCACACACACATGAAGGCACGCAGGTACAAATATACAGGGAAGAGGGTAGCAGGCAGGGCAGTAAACGCGCTCGATAATAGCGCACACAATGAAGCCAACTCATTTCGCTGTCGTGTTGAATAGCTTAAATGCAGACAGGAACGCACACACACACTCACACTCGCTCTTTAAGTAGCGTCGGCGTTACATGCAGACATTTAACCGGTATTTTCCCAAAAGCGCTTGAATTCCATGCAAACTCTACACGATTTTTTGCCTTCACTGTGTTCCTCCCCTTTCATGTGCATTATCAACATAGTCTCTTTTTTTGGTTTTGTCTACGCCGTTACATTTTGTTGCCATGTTACTTGTGGGAAATTAAAGCGATTAGCATTTGAAGTTAATTTTACATTTACGCCACCTAGAAGTGTGCAACATCAAGCCAACTGCTTGCAAATGCAACGCAATGTGCAGTTTAACCTTTTCAGGTGCGTTGCTTCATATTAAGGAATATATTCGAACATGCTCGAGCATAAACATTTTGGGGGACGAAAACGGTGTGTGATGCCATGTCTCCTATGAAAATACCAAGTAGAGGAACCACTGGAAACACTTGGAATTTCCAACTGGAGAAAGCGCGAATGAAGCAAGGGCGCCTGGAGAGAAGCCCTACGTTAGACTGTATCCCGTTAACGGGTCGTTCTGACAAATTAAGAAGGAGAAGAAGAAGCATATTACTGTGATCAAAGAGTATACAATTCTTTTATAAATCCCTACCTTTATGCTGCTTAGCACACAACAAGGTTGTGCTCCTCTGCCCAAGATATGCCCAAGATAGTTGAGTGCCACACGATTTCTTTTAGAATGCTACTCAGAATAATCATGACTGACTTCTCAAGTAACTTTGAGGGCGCACCACTTTTATGCTATGCTCAGGAATATGTGTGATCCCAAAAATATTTAATGACAAACGCTGTCGAGACCAAAAGAAATCAAAGTAATTTATTTTACATGAAATTATGGCTTCTTGAACTAAAATATCGTTTCTTTCAATTCTAACGTAGTTCTTAGTTGCCCTAGAGGGTTAACTCACTGTGCGCACTTAGAGCTTATTTGCTACCACCAACGTTACATACTAAATACATACAAAAATACATATGTATAAATATTCGATTAGCTGCTTACAGTCGAGTTCAAGGCTTTGGTTCTTCGTTTGTTCAGAAATCCGCCACATTGATTTTTGCTTCGTTGTTGGATTTTGTGGTTTTCTGGATTACATTTGCCGGTGTACCATAAGTCTGAGGGAATGCGGCTGTATGCATATTGGTGTGTGTTTGTAGGTACGAGCGCCTTCGTGTGTGTTTTTTTTTTGCACTGTGACAGCGTTTTTTTTCCTTATTTCAAACGTTCACTAGATGTGGTAATTATGTTGGAATGTGTTCATGGTGGCTGAGCATAGGGAGAAAAGTGCACTTGTAGTCGAAAAGTACTTTTTTCAGTGACTTTTTTTAAATTTTTAGAGAAAATACTGCTGATATTTAATATGCAAAACCATTTGCATACGGTATGGAGGCGCTCCCCATAAACATAGTGGACCTGGAGCTGGCTTTTTATTCAGTTTGCAAGAATGCCCTACTTCGTGAATAAGGCTAATCCATAAAAAGGTTTGTAAGAATGTCCTACTTCGTGAATAAGGCTAATACATATAAAGGATTGTCCAAATAAAGGTCTCTTTTTAGAACAGAAATGAAATGAGCAAATATTAAAATCTTTTTTCTAAATTGATCGCATACCATCGATCTTTAGGGGCACCCCACAAAAAAAGTCGAACGGGGTCAAATCGCAACTCCGAGATGGCCAATGGACATCGCCAAAACTGGTAATGTGATTTCTGAACTTAGGATGAAAAAGATCGTTTGCTTAATGAGCTGTGTGAAATAGTGCGCCATCTCGCCAACGCCAAAGATCATACAAGCACATATCTTCAATGAACATTTCAGTAGTATGTCTAAAGTAACTAGGCCATCTATGGACACCACTTCGAAATCTGGCCCAAACTGCCACTGTCTGTAGATGCATTGGCTTGTCGGAACCCACCTCTTTCTTTGCTAAAATTTTCAAGAACGATTTCAAGGTACACCATTTTCAAGCATTTGCAATGCATCGAAGCATAAATACTTTGAGAGTGCAGAAATTTATTGCCACAACAACAACAGCCATAATGGCGATAGCACCACTTGGCCTCTCACACTACTTATAGCACATAATTAGGTTAGTAGCTCGTTTTGCCATTAGCAGCTTGCCACCCTGACTAATAGCATGCAATATGGGAGCAGAGCTCAGCCAACGAAAATACATTGCTACACATTGCTCAACAGTCTTAAGTACGCGGCATTAGCGCACTACACTAATGAGATATTCACACACACATACGTGCAAGCCAAAAAAACAATCTTTCGCATATTTTCACCCCCCAAAAAAAAGATGTAATCTCTTTCAGGCAAACGCCTTGCGCTCGTCCACAGTGAGCACGAAATTAGCCAGCAAATGCAAGAGGCAGCGGATAGACTCGTTCGGCAGCTTAGCCCTGCTCAACCAACCGCAACAGGTGCAAGCGCATTTCACAGCAGCTTATGACGAGCAGCAGAATGAAAGAACTGTGGCAACGACGGACGGGTAGGGCAAAGTGAGCCGACATGCTCGTACATGCTTACCCAGCAGCAAAATGAAAAGCTATGAGCCCAATTCACAATCTTGTGCAAATGGTCTGGGATTTTTGCAATTGCATATTTTGTAGCATAATTTTACTCTACACTAACAAAATATACAGAGATGCAATTGTGCAATCGTTGAAAAAAACAACACCTAAAACCCGTAGTTTATATTTGCTCTGCGATTGCAACCCAGGGTTGCAATCTGACAGCAGATACAGAAAATTAAAAAATAAACGCAAAATCAGCAAAAATTTAAATAAAGGGAATAAAGCGGCGCATAAAAAGGGTAAAGCCAAACAAAAAGTTGACTGAGCATGACGTTGGTGAAAAAAATTGTTATTGAGTGAATCTTTGAACAGAAATTGTTCTTACCTTCGTTGAATAAAATTTTTTCAGCAGCTTGGTCTATCAAAGAGTCCACTAATTGTTCTTTAAAACTTGCTTTATGCATAACTCTTATAGAAGTCAACAATTTCAGTAGAATATAATTTTAGTTTTTGCGAATCAGCTGTTTTTGTGACAATCAGCTGTGAGTTTTGTGTTTTGCAAAAATTGATGCTAGCTAAACTTAAAAACACTGTTCACTATTGACGGCAAATGTTTGCTATTGAGCACATTTGCAATCTCAAATGCACAAGATTGTGAATTGGGCTATGGTCTTTTGGAAAAGTAAGGGATTGGTCAATCAAATAAATATCTGCAAATATTCCAAACTCGATTGTGGAATATAAATACGGAATATTGCTATAAACGGTGATGAGGTGCTAGCATTTTCACTATCGATACTCAATATCTGTGCCAATGATTCAGCGGAATCAATAGCATTAAAATAGATTTTTTGAACTTACTCGTATCATATTGTATATATATATAATTAATGAAAATCTCAATCTTGTACGCGACATTTCGATTCTTAGTAAGGCCTAGATTATAGCCTTCATGCAGCTCTGCCAGATTCAAGTCGCTTCCTGCTGGGATTCTATGTCAAGAGAATAGCAAACTGTAATACAATTTGGTAAGTATTTTTTTTTGTTGAAGCTGCTAACACTTTTTTTAGGTTGAGCATATATTTGTGTGTATATATAAAGGTGGCTACGAAAGAAGAATAGCATGGCAGCAGCGCGCAAAAGCAATTTATATGAGCCAAACACACACATTCACTAACCAACACACATGCATTCAGCTGCTGCCGCGCGAATAGAAGCATGCCGGTTTGTACTACAAAAGGTAAGCGTCAAACGTAAACGAGTACCGCACACCAAAAACCAACAACCCAAAAAACAACAACAACAGCAACAGCAAGAAGAAGAAGCAGCATAACAGCAACAGCAATATGGCGTATACCTTTGAGTATTTTGATATAAATTTCAAATGAAATTACCTCAAATATTTTAGTTGCTCTCGAGCGGTGCCGCGCTGCCATTGCGGCAGCTTGTTTGTATGCGTTTGTGGTAGTAGCTCGTTAGAGCAATGTTGTTACACACGCATACATATATACATGCATACATACATAACTGCATGCATGCGTGTTTGTGTAGCGGCAAAGCTAACTGTTGTTATTGTTTGTTTTGTTATGCCATACAACGATTGGCTATCACTTTCAACAGAGCGCTGCAGCTGTTTGTATGCGTTTATGTATATGTGTGTGAGTTCACATTCCACTGGGCATAAGCACCCAGCAAACCAACTTCGAAGCGCACATACTTAAAGAACCCAACTTGAGCTCAGTTTAGAGATTGAATTACATGAGTTTTGAATAGATCCTGGCTGCTAGGAACTGTTTTGTAAATTTTCGAATTGTGACTCGAAAATCGCTAAATTTTCAGATCGTTCTCGCAGTTTTGATACTCTTGTCTTCTACATAACTTGTTTTAGAAACTGTGTAAAAACTTTAAAAATGATGACAGCTTTTGAAAGTATTTTCATGCGCTTAAAATATGCATTGGAAATATATAAGAGCTATTGAAAAACTTTTAGCACTATTAATCTTTTTTGATTAATATTTTTATTCAATACATGAGAGTCCTTACAGCATCTAAAAATACTACTTTTGACTATTGTGCATGTAACGGAAATTGCAAAATTGTTTCTGTGTATGTGTTTTTATGCACAAGACAATTTCAATTATGGCCAGAGCAGCAAGTAGACACCAGCTCGCAGACTTATACAAACAAACAACAAATACAACACTTGCATACATGCATATATGCAACAAGCAACTAGGCAAGCTTGCATACACCCACATACCCACACACACCTCAAATCCCACTACATTGTATGGCATGCATTTCTGCAATAATGCTCTTGGTCCATATTATTATCTTTTGTGCTTTAATGCCTTGAAGCCGTGTGGATTTATGCATGTATGCGTGCGCTCACAACTTGCACTTTGTTAAAGGTTAAGCTAAATCCTTTAATGCAATAGAATTGCTTTGCAAAATATCAGCCAGGCGAGAATTTGTTATATCTTTGGCATTTGGTAAGCTTGTTTTTGGTGTCAAATTAGCGTGTGTGTGTGTGTGTGTAATGTGAAAGTGGGGCGTATGCGCAACATTTCCCTGCTACTTATTTGCCATGCCTTGCAGAAGTTTTGGTCATTTGGTATTTGCAGCAATGCTAAGTGCTTTATTAATTACATTATGCTTATAATTTCTAAAAGCTATCATAATTGCTAACAGCTAGAGTAACCGAGGAATTTGAATTGTTATTTGTTATTTGTTATGTGCAATTAAAGTGCATAGCTTCTAATTACAAACGCTTCTTTAGAGTTACTTAATTAATTAGCTCGCGTTACTTTAAATTGCCAATATTCCTCATATCTAATTAAATATTACATTTTGTGACATGTGCATTATATTAAGAGAAATTTGTATTAAATTAGTTTTACATTATTTATGTAAGCTGAATTTGGTTATCGAACTAGTTTTACGAAGTTGGTTGTAATGATAGATATTGATAGCCTTAAAATGCAAAATAATAGAATTTTCTGAATTGTTGAAATAGGCAGCTGTAGTCTAATTGTCTAATAGTCGAATTGATTACTTATAGTCTATTGTATTGCATTGATATAAGCTTAGGTTGAAGTGACAGTCTAGGGCACTAGGGTTCTAGATTCTAACAGAAAGACATACTCCTGTCAAGTGTAGCTTTATTGTGGTAGGATTTGGCGTGCTTTCTGGACAATTAAGTATAACCTAACTCAAGCTATTTGGAGAATTGGTGAAACTTTAAAAGCTACTTAATATTTAATTTGAGTACATGAAAGCTGTGGAAGTTGCAAACCGAAAACTAACCCCCGCGTCTAGAAAGCGCCGAACAGTGGCATAGTAGGAAAGCTGTCATTTGCTACTCCTTCTCACTTTGGTAACTGCGACAAAACTCAAGTCTGCCGACTGAGAGCCAAAGAGACACTGCCACGTCATGCCTGTAATCACGTCGATAACAAAATTAAATATTTTGCTTAAATATTTCACTTGAGTTCAAAATTAAATGGCACTGTAAATTAGTACACACAAATCGAAGTCATCAGTTTTATGCTTTGCACAATTGAAACTAGCAAAGAACGTCACCTCTTGCACTTTTCTCACTTACAAATCCTATTAACATGTGCTAGAAATAGTGCGTATTACACACATTAACTCAAAACAACTTGACCTAAGCGCCTCAAAGGTCATGCTATCGATAAGAAATGTGCGAGCTTAACTTGTCTGCTCTATCTGGCTCTTGCTGAAGGCAGGCAGCCATTGTCAGGCAGGCTTATTTTTCCAATACGAAGAGCCTAACAAAGCAAACTCTTTATCTTAAGCAAAACATCAGCTACACGTTGAAATGATAGCCAGCTTTCGACCACTGTACACGAGCATGCTCCCATATGTATGTTTTTCTTTGCTTCGTTATGCAGAAAGGTGGGATACGATTCCAAGTGATTGCTAGCACGTCTTAGTCAACATGCATGTCTCACATTTCTGTTTTGCCTCTACCTACTAAGCCCCTTTCCCTACTGGACTTATGCCTGCTTTAGCTCTGCGGTGTCAAAGCCAAACAAGCCATAGCTTCGCATTCCTTCGAATGTGTGTCTGTGTCTGCCTGTCTTTATGTATGTAGTATATGAGTGTCCTTATGTTTACCAAGCATTGCTTCATTTAGTAGGGATTTGCTATTAATACTCAGATAAGCATACAAAATCTGTCACTTCTTTTATGAAATATTTTCAAAAAACTCTCAGCAACATAGAAAGCCTTTTTCGAGCAAAATTGCGCCATATTGCAATAATTATAGTTTTTTTATAATTTTGTTCAAATAAATTGAAAACTCAGTGGCTCACAGATACCTCAAAAGTATTTAAATTTATAGATACGCGATTTAAGAGGCAATTTAGTAAAATAATAATAATAATTTTGATTAGCTTTCATGCTGTTTTACTATAAGTTCATTTGCGAATCATGCAAAAATTCGCCTTTTTCAAGTTTGGTTTTTTGAATTTATTCAAATTTTTTTCCCAGCAAGCAGTGGGCTGCCCTTTTTATTCCCAACCATTGGCAACATTGATGCATAAATCGCCTGCCACTGTTTCACTTTGTTGCACTGTTGTTTGTTGTTGTTTGCTGTTGTTCGGTTCACATTGCCTCGCTCCCTCGTTCGCTGTCGTTAGTTGTGCACCGCCAAAGGCAACGAAATCGATTATCCTTTTGATTATGTTGCTCACCCGTTGTTATCCTTTTAACAATGCCTTTTTCTCTTTCAACTGCCTTTTCGCTTTTTTGTGTTGCTTTCTTTTTTTAGCAGCTGCTTTATCTGCCGCTGTCTAAGGCAGAGCTAGAGGCAGAGCCCGTACCGAATGCCCTACAATCCTTCAACCACTTCCTCAAACACTTCCTTTGCCACTCTCTCTATGCCGCTCGCATCTTTCTTTCTTTCTTACTTATTTTTGGCTGTTGTTGAGTATCTTTTGCTTTATTATGTGCGTGTGCGTGTGTGAGTGTGCGTTTTTGCCTTACTCAAAACGCTTTAACATTATCATTTGCCCCCTTTTTTGTTGTGTTTGCTGTTATGAATGTGTGTTGTTGTCATTCATCATGCGCTTTCTTTGCATTTTTTTTATTGCTTCGCCCAGCAGAGTTAAATAATGAATTTAGATTTGCTTATTGCGTTAGTGTGGGTTTATTGTGATGAATTATGGTTTTTGGGTTGTGTACCAATGCACACCAACACACACACGCAACCCACTCACGCCTACAATCAGTTATGCGCATGCAAGAAAAATCATATTATATTTGTTTAGTAGTATATGGTTATATAAATGGCTAAGGTAGAAAGTAGAAGATAGGGAAATTTTATAGTTTGTTCTTTGGAAAAGAATAAATATTAGAACTTTTGCTGTTATATAGCAATCGTCATAAGCACATAAGTAAAATAGTAGTGTGCAGCAAAATTTAAATTAATTTCAAAAAAATCAGACTTCCATTAGAAATTTTGTTTAGCTCTGAGAAAAATCGGCTAAAATTCGAATTCATTTTTGATAGGTTTTCTAAGGCGAAAAATGTTAATTCTAAGCAAAAATGTCATAAAAAGTAAGCTGAAATATTTTAAAATTAATTTTAAGCATTAATCTTTCGCATTATAAAGCCTCAAAAAAATCAAAAAGAATTCGATTTTTAGTTGATTTTTGTGGAGACTAAACCGAAATTTAAGTGCAGCGCTAAATTCTCTTAAAATCTTCTAACATGGAATCTATATATTTACTGCTGGGCTACAGTCAACATAAAAAATTTTGATAGCTGCTAGAGCACCTAATATGATTAGGTTCGCCAGCCATACACAGATTAAACAATAAGAGAGAGGAGTTCCTTTACAAACTTACAGAGACTTCGAAAACAACAGGTAGTAGTATTTTATTCCATATAATTACAATACAATTAATTCTTATTGACATATAGCAATGGCTTAAGGCATCAGCCAACAAGGTATATACTGAGGAGCTAATATTTCCATTTTATAATTATTTAAATTTGGGATTTGAAAATGCTTGTGAAAAATGTATAAAATATAAAATGATATATCTGCACGCTAAAATGTTCTTTATTTATTTTGCTGCTACTAAACACACAAACAACTTCATCGTTGAATTTTCAATTTAAAACCAACTGAATCAAATGAAATCAATAATTTATAATGCACTCGACTTCGGAAATACGTACAAATCGCTTGAGAATTATAGATAGCACACAGTTAGTAGCTAAATGAATATTTAATATGCATGTGTATGCCATTTAGATTACATACACTCACACACTAGCACACTAACACAAACATATAACACGTGCAGGCATAAAACATTAATGGCCCACTCATATATGCGCAGTTGTGTTGATAGAAAATCAAAAAATCATTAGACATAAAAGCGATATTTGAGAGAGCCTCCCTGTCACCCTCCCGCACTTCATCGCTCTTTTGTGGCTAGCGTGCATTTAATAAGCGGCTACGTTATTAGCTGCACAGTTATTGAACTATTATGGCTATTTTGTTGTAACCAACACTTTCAGCGCGGCTTTGGGTGTACGTGTGCGTGTGTGCATTATTAATTGCTCACCAAGTGTTGTCATGTATTGCCGGGGCGAAGCGTCAACTGGACACGCCCAACTCCTTGCAGCCGCTGTCAGTGGCGCACATTGCAACAAAGGGCTAGTGTTTTCATTATAAACGTGTGGGTGTCAGTGCAATTAATTGCTGCTGGCGCTCAGCGTGCCCATAAATAATTATAGGCGCAATTGCTCGAAAGCTCGAAGGATCACAGCGGTGGAAACATATAAAATGGCAAAGCAATTAATAAGTAAACTACAATAACCCATAAAAATTTAAACTGAAACCAAAATAGTGCGCAAAACTTAAATGTGCAATGTTCATAGGAAGGACATACATACATACTTTCGGGATTTTTCAACAATTGGGAAAAAAGATATTAGCAGTATTCATGAAGATGGGCAACTGTTCTCATGATAAGGTATACGAGCATATTTGTTCTAAGGAATGGCAAAATACATTTGCTGCTTTCTACTTGTTTATGTATTTTATTGGTGTTCGAAATACATCTGCTCTTTTATTCTTCAGCCAGATGGTGATGCTGCCCTACTTCGTGCATACCGCGTTTGTCAAAACTATAGGAAAATGATCACCAGCACTGTATTAAATCGGCTTGTAGGTACAGGAACCTAAAACGCGAAGTAGTCAACAAGCAACAAACATGCAATTGTCATGTGAGTCGGGAACGCTAGAGCTTATTCAACAATAAACGGTAGCAAAGTGCGAGGATTATAATTTCTGGTGTTTCAGACATGCCGATAGGAAAAAGATAAATAGGCAAGCGAACAAATGAACAAATTAACGAACATTTTGATATATACCATAGTGTTTATAAATAGAAAAGGTTAAACATTTTTATTTGAAAAGTCAAATAGACAGAGAGCAAAACGAACTGCTGAAAATTCTCAGCAAGAAAGGTTCTGAGTACTTCTTTTGAACACAATCTTTGGAAAAGGGTAGTTATATCCTTTACTTATTTAGTAATTATAAATATTTCTGAATATATAATAGGCACTTTTAGAGAGAAATTAATTGTTGTTATTGCTAAATTACTGTCTGTTCAGAAGCTGACGTATATGACAACATAAAAGTTATTACCGAACAAGCCATCGGCAACTTTTTGTTATAAACAGTTTTAAATGTGAAATAACAAAAGTAATATTAGAAAAAATCACTTCTTTAACTCCGCATGCTTGTATTCACATGCTATGCCAACCCTTCTCTTCTATTTTTCTTCATTCTTACAACTCCTCAACAATGGCTTTTAAACAATGCCTGTAAAAATCTTCTTCTTAATGTCTTGGAAAATAAGCTAAATAAACCCTTTAACTTTATGTGTCACACATTTTTTAAAAAAACTCAAATAATAAAAAAAGCACAAGCAAACATACAGTAGCTTGAGTGTATATAGGTGTTAGTGTGTGTGAGCACAGCAAATTGCGCAATTTTTCCAAACGAACAAATTTGCCAAACGCCTTTTTTGTCCGCTTTGCCGCTCTTACTTTTCGCCTTGCTGCTGTTGGTTAGAAACAGACTTTAATGTAAACAAAAAATTATGAGACCACTTTTTGTTACAGACCAATACTGAAACACACCCACACACACACTAACAAGCATAATGCAATTTAACTGAATTTTCATTTTTCTTGGGAAAGTGTGCACCCTTAAGCGAATTGTTGTTGTGTTTTCCTAAGTTTACGTACGCGCAGTCGAGCGTATAGGGTTATATGTATGAATGTATGTGTATGTGTGTGTATGAATATATGAGATTTTTTCAATTTATAGCTCAACTGTTATAGCTTGTTGCACAGACACACACGCCCAGCAAACACACACACACACATACACACACTGAAATTATGTTAAATAACAAACTATTTTGCATTTTCTCGAACGTGTCTTGCAAGTCTGCCATAAGCAATGTGTGAATGTGTGCAAACATTTGCGTGTGTGTGTGTGTGTGTGTGAGTGTTTGTATAGTGCGCAAAAGGTTGTGCCGACGAGGACGGTCGATCGTCTTGAAACCTCTTTTTCGCTGTTGCTTCAATTCGCATTTATTTTTTGCTGTTGTTGTTGCTGTTGTCCCTTTTGCCGCGGCGAAAGCGCAAATGTATGCGGAATAAATTTGTATTTATTTACGTAAATGGGATTTCCTTTTTAAGGACATGTCAATTTATATGTCAAAATATAAAACCCGATTTGTGTGCGCGCACACATGCATGCATATGTTCACATGTAGTCGTTTGCATGTGTGCATGAGAGGGTTGTCAGCAGGAAAATCGGACTGAGGGTGGCACAATTTAAACTAGGGCTAAGAGGCCATCAGGCTAGGGTAGCATTGAGATTTCAGAGCTGCATAAATTTTATGTTTGAATTGAAAGAGTCGATATATATAGTTCGGCAGTGCTGCAAAGTATTTAGTATCCTTTTTGTAGATCTCTGAATATTAAAAAACCTCAGAAAGATAAAAATTCAGAAATACCAATTAAATTTGTATTGAATTCTTGTCCAATTTTCAGGTCTGCTGGAAGAACAAGTCTATATATCCATGTCTTCGAAAATTTTAACTTTTTTTAATGCGAAAGGAAAATTATGTTCATACTTGAGGCACAAAGAATTAAAGTTGACTGAAATGCAGAGTTCTTATACTAAAATAATGATGATTCCCAAAAAAATGCTATTCAAGATCGAGAAAAAAAGAAATCCCAGCATAAGAGCAGCGAGTTTACACATACCAACATATTAGAGACATAGTTACGAACCACATCAAATGCCACCTATTGCTAGAACTATTACTTTTCAATTGCCCTGCTCGGAACCTCAGATTTAGCAACATGTTTTACATACCTTGTCATAAGACTAACTTTAGTCTCAATGAACCGCTTACGCGATGTCTAAGGCAGACTAACCAATTTTGTAAAAATTTAGATATATTCTGCAATTCTAGGGAGAGCTTTAAGTCTAAACTAAATCTGGTGTTACACTGGTCGAATTGTGATTGATTGATTATAAGTATTTTTTGTGCATAATTATATATATACATAGTATGTTTAAGCCAACGTAGGGTACACCGATTCGGTTGTAGCGAGGTGGCAAGTTGATGCCAAGTTTCGCTTGCACCCGAGTGCTGTGAGCCGGTGGCGGCAAACTGCGCTTGGGCACTTGCGATCCAACCTCCTACCCGAAAGGTAAGCTAGCTCTCCTCCATATGAGGATTCTTACATATAACACAAAAAACATATACAGTCCACTAACTATTAATTATAGAATAATAAAAACCTAAGTTTTATAACGTTTAGACGAAAACTTGCGCTGCCTTTTTCTTACATATTTATTTATCTATTTTTCTGTGCACGACAAACCGCTGCTGCGACGCCGGGCCACGGACTCGCCCCATTGTGCTCGTTTGCGGAAATATCCTGCAAACCCCGGCGCGTCGCGTCTTCATTGGTCCTTCAAGCCACGGATCCTGGCATCTGGAAAGCGGCAGCCGTGTACCGCATATTGCGAGAGTTCCACCAGCAAATATCTGCAGGAATGCGACTGCAGTAATTGCACATAAAATCAACATCAATTTACACAAACAACACGGAAGATACAACAGCACACTGCATCTACTAAGCCCACTGCACATCACAATAACAACAAATTTCTACACCACAAGTCATCTGTAGATTATCAAAATTCGCAACAACAAAGGCATCCACATCATCAGATTTATCGCCGGAAAACACAGGTGCGTAAAATTATTGGTGATAGTGATAGGAGTGCGTTAATTTGTTGTTTATAAATAAATAAAAATAAATTAATTTTGCTGAAAATTTATTTGAACTTCCTCCTGTGTCTGCCATATGAGAAACGAGTTGCAAAAATCTCATTGCAATTCGTTTCCATATATTTCGGTCGTTAACCCTTGAGTCAAAGTACATAGGAATCATATGTTCCAATGTTCTCCGCCTAATACAGCATATCTGTTTAGGCAAGTCTCACTTTTACTCAAGCATTCTGAAAAACAAAATAACCTCTCTCCGGCATTTAACGTATTATACCTACCCAATTTCAAAAATTATTTTCTCACTCACGCATTGCCACTTGCATTGTTAAAAAGGAATAGTGCAAGAGCAATTCATCGTTCCTATCTCCTTTCATTCTCACTGCTCTCGTGCATTCCATTCCCACCTGTATTGCATGAGCAAGAGGCTCACGCACTCGCGTTACGCGCTCACCCGTCTCACCTGCTGCACTACTTATCGCAATTCGCAACTAGCATTGCCAGTGCCCTTCCCCTCACACCGTCTCCCACACACACTGAGCTTCGCTATTGCGGTAAGCGCTCTCGCTCTGCTCTCCATTTCTGCGCTCACTGGTTTATTGTAATTTGCAAATTGCAACTGATATTACAAAGAGCGTGAGAAACCACAAACGTATAAAGGTGGTTCCCAACTCGGGGGCAGTGTTTGCTGTTACTAATTTTTATATAACAATTTTATAATTTTTTCATTCAAACGAGGCTGCTTTGGCTATTTAAACGTTATATAGCGCAAAAAGAGGGATTCCAAAATTTTTGGGAATTATAGAATTCTGGGGACTTTTGAATTTGACCAACTTTTTTAGGTTTTTTCCGCACTTTTTGCACGCGAGCTTTGACTTTTCCGACTCTAGAACTTTTTTCCCGTTTTTGTTTGCAGCTTTTGAAGTTTTCGGTATTTTTGATTTTCTTGCACCTTGCAAACTTCAATTTTTCTTTCTTTTTGGGCCTTAACTTTGAGTAAATTTTAGAATTTTCATTTTCAATTCATTTAAACTAAATTTTTAATTCAAAGCTTCCGGTGCACATTTAGAAATTATTAGTATTAAAGGTTCAGTTCGTATTCCTTCTGAATTTATCCTTATATCGGCACTATTGCGGTTTAATTTTTGAGGCCATTGAATACCTTCAAATTAGCTCGAAATTATTTTGTTTTTTTGGAATTTCTTCCCTAAAGACGAAAGATTGTCACACCGATTTTCGGGAACGGTGTAATATAGCGATAAGAAGCTTGAGACATAGCTTCACAAGTTGGGCGGATTTGGTTGTTGTATCTGTTCGTCCGAAAACAATTCACGCCGCCTTGAAATATGGCTCAAATTAAAAAGTTTATGCGTGTAGCCGATGAGCTACTGGAATTCGGGAAAGAATTCAATGACTCGATAGAGCAAAATTCCGTGTTTTCTCTCGAGGTTCAACGTGAGGAGTTGAACGCCATATGGCAGTCCGTCAAGACTGCGTATGCAGCCTGCTTTCCAGCGGCGCAAGCATCTGTGAATAGCACAGAAATGGGGTTGGACGTAATTAAGTCCATTTATAAAAATTGTTACGCTGCATATGTAACTTGCGCAGCTTTGATGGGCGAATTTGCCCATAATCTTTCGACTGTCCAACCAGCAAGCTCTACCAAGTTGGCAGAGGAAATGCCTGTGGAGGCAGCTGCCAATTTCCACGTAAATCTTCCGCCGTGTGATACACAGCTATTTTACGGGGACTACACGTCATGGCCATCCTTTAGGGATTTGTTCACGGCCATTTATATAAATAATTCTCGGTTGAGCCCGGTGGAGAAGCTATTCTACCTCAACCAGAAGACTCGTGGGGAAGCTAACGAAATCGTTAGAAAATCCCCCCTTACCCATGAAGGTTTTACGACCGCATGGAAGAATCTTGTTGACCGGTATGAGAATCGTCGGATTCTCGTAAATACCCAACTGAAGATTTTGTTTAATCTTGCGACAGTTCCCTCTGAGTCCGGGGCGGGACTTAAAAAATTGCAGAGAGAAATCAATAACTGCATTTCAGCTTTGGAGCTGCATGGCGTAGATATGCGCAATTGGGATGCGATATTTACGTATCTATGTTCGACCAGGTTGCCAGAAACAACCTTGACACTATGGGAACAAACCATAGTCCGCAAGACAGAGATCCCAAAGTGGGAAGACCTGGATCGGTTTTTGACCAGCAGGTTTCAAACTCTGGAAACGGTGGCAGATATCCGTAGCGGCACGCCATCGAGCGGCCTTCCGACGAGAAATTCTCGATCTCATCTATGCTCAGCAGAGGGAGCGACAAATAATTTTCGGGCTCACCATGCGAACATAGGAGAGGCCCTCAACAATTTCAGGTGCCCACTATGTTCGTCGAGGCAACATGTGGTGCGTAATTGTGCACGGTTCCTAGAACTGAACCCCAAGCAGAGATTGGTTGCCGTGCGGAAGCATCATCTCTGCATCAACTGCCTGGCCATTTCCCACGAAATACGGGATTGCAGGAGCAATTTTTCGTGCAGCACCTGCAAGAGAAGGCATCATACTCTGCTGCATCGAGCAGAGTCGAATGAAGCGGGCTCTAGTACCTCCGGAACTAGCCCAGATAATGCCCCCGTATCCAGCCCCAGTGGCGAACCCTCGACAAGTCGAGTCCACTCTGGGTTCGTAGCTGTTAACCCAGTGCCACAGACATATTCTGTGAATTATAATCGCGTCACTTTAGACCAGTCTTGCGATGGGGAACGGAAGAAGTTTCCAAAACGAAGTTTTTTGTCGGGGGAGGGGCAGTTCTGCCAGAATTTAAATCAAGGACCTACTCGCCGTCAGAAGAACGACAGGAACGCCATCCACGAAGGAGCTCGTCAACTAAGGCAAGAAACGACGCGCAGATCGCGACGTAGCTGCAAAGCCGACCTGCCTCACGCTGGAGCTCGTCCTCGTCCGTCGGGCCCACGTGCTGAGCAGCGTCGCAGAATGGAGCCCGTTACCGCCGGAGCTCATTCTCGTTCGTCGCGGCCAAGGAGCCAAGACGGTGGTGCAGTGGCGATACAGCAAGCGACTTGTCCGATGAGGACAGAGATGGACCTCGACCTCGTCCGTCGGGGCTATCGATCGCGCTCATGGACAGCGACGACACAGCCGAAGCTCGACCTCGTCCGTCGGGCACGGCTTCCAACCGCGCTCGCCCACTCCTGCGCCACGAGAGAACCCAGGAAGCCACCAGCCAACTTAAACAGATGGAGATAGCGATGGACCTCGACCTCGTCCGTCGGGGCCATCGCTCCAACCAATTAAAAACGATGATGCGGCCGAAGCTCGACCTCGTCCGTTGGGCACGGCTCCGAACCATGCTCATCGTCTCCTACACTACAGAGGAGCATACGCACCGCTTTTTATGGAGCGGCATCACCCCATTGCCCGGATATTTCGCGCCGGCCTTACTACCGGAAATGCGCGACAGCTCGCCCAAAACACTATTTTAGCTGGTCGATATATGGCAACTGCCCCCTCTAAACTCCCCGTTTTTTAATTCTATTTACCTATCACCAGTAATTTTCGCACTTTTGAATTTTTTATGAATTATATATAGTTTTAAGATGAATTTTTAAAAATTTTTCGGTTTTCCCCTTGTTATATTTTGAAGTATTTTGCAGTGGCGCTGCAAGGCGGGCGGCATGTTTAAGCCAACGTAGGGTACACCGATTCGGTTGTAGCGAGGTGGCAAGTTGATGCCAAGTTTCGCTTGCACCCGAGTGCTGTGAGCCGGTGGCGGCAAACTGCGCTTGGGCACTTGCGATCCAACCTCCTACCCGAAAGGTAAGCTAGCTCTCCTCCATATGAGGATTCTTACATATAACACAAAAAACATATACAGTCCACTAACTATTAATTATAGAATAATAAAAACCTAAGTTTTATAACGTTTAGACGAAAACTTGCGCTGCCTTTTTCTTACATATTTATTTATCTATTTTTCTGTGCACGACAAACCGCTGCTGCGACGCCGGGCCACGGACTCGCCCCATTGTGCTCGTTTGCGGAAATATCCTGCAAACCCCGGCGCGTCGCGTCTTCATAGTATTTATACCCTAGTTTTAGTAATCTATTTGAGTTGTACTCTAATTGATGAATTTGAAAGCAATAAATACTCGTATAATAATACAACAGTTGAATTGGTGGAGATCAGTTCCAAGAAACAAATATTCTTAAGTTCGAATTCTAATCATATTGATGCCTTTCTGTCATTTTAAAAGAAATGTCCATCATGTTTAGTTTATACAAGTACTACAGTTCAATTTTCTTTATTAAAATTTAACTCTATATTTGCATTGGAATTCAATTTCTTTTAGAAAATACACCATAGTTGTTAGATATTTCCTTGCAGCTCTGATTTAATATCTTATTAGCTGCTGGTCACTTAGTATTCAACCAGCTCCAACTGAACTTTACGTGTGAATTTTTTCCTGCTGGCGTTTATCGATAACTTGTGCCTTGTAATAAATTCACTAAATGCGATTCTACATATGTTTTTGCCTCTTACTGATTTTACTTATGTGCGTGTGTATTTGTAAATGCCATTTGTACAAACTTTAACAAATTCTACAGGAATAAGCGCTAATTTGCAAGCGATTTTTTATGCTAATTCTAAATACTTTACAATGAAGGAAGCGAATGAATTTGTTGTGAAATGAATTTAAGCTGCAAATACATATATTCAAAATTTCTTATGGACAAAAAGGCTTAAGAACTTGCAAAAATTCTAAAAGAATGCAAATTTATATTTACGAGTTCGCAACGTCAATCGAGCTACACTTCAATGCACTGCACTGAACTGGGTTTGTAAAGTGATTGAATGAAAGTTCTTGACGAAATTGCATTTCAAATTCTAAATTTCATAGAATTAAATGGCTACCAGGATTCCAATGAATGAATAAATGAGCGTACCTTAAATTGCATCAAAGTTGAGATTGTTGTAATTTCCTGCAAAGACGCCTGACGAAATTCCTACTTCGAATTACCTATATTGATACTAACCCTTTTTCTAGTTTGGAATAAATTAAATTTGGAGTTGAGATCATGTCTTCTAGTCAACGCGAACTCCATGTGTTTGCAGATCCATATGAATGTTTTTTTTTCGTAATGAGATGGAAAGGATCGAAAACGAAAACCTCCGTCAGTGCGATACTTAAATTTAAGACCTTAGACTCTTAGACCCGCTCTCTTCCATATGAATTTGCTCTCCCAGAACTACTGTTAAGTATAACATTGTTCAAGTATCTGTTCTGATATACACATAGATGTGGAGCATCCCAACGCCTAAAAGCATGCTTTAAAATTTTAAACTTTTTAATCTTATTCAATTGCGGCCCAATTTGAGCGCACAAACCCTGGCGCAAACTAAATTGAAATGCCACAAATTTTGTCATGCAAATTCAAAGTAATACTAGCCCCTGACTGAATTTTAGTAAAAAAGCTGGACGCGCGCCTAAAACTCTGCAATAAACTTTCAAAGCGTGTTTTTCAGAAAAGTTTCCGTTGGCACGCACAGTCCAATTTCATAAAATTTCATACTATTCTCACAACAAAATGACAGCCAAGCAGAAAGTCAGCCAAAGAGAGGAGAAAGTCACAGCGTTGGAAAAGAAAAGAATGCAAGCGTGTATAAAGAGAAGCGGGCAAATTTAATTCAATTTCTTGTTTTAAATGCACTTAAGATTATATTGTATAAGTTCAGCACACACACACACACACACACACACACACACATACACTGCTATATAGCAACGCACTTGTAGTCACAGTCACGCCGCGCTCATGGATATTAACGTGCCAAACTTTCGGAACTGCCTTCTCATACAAATAGCAGAAACTTAGGCGCTTCAGTCAAGCAGCAGAGTCAAACTTTGGCCGGCGCAAACCTTTTAAGCAAGCAGTTTAAAAACGTTAAACGCGCACGCAAGCAGCTGAAAAACAATAATAACAAGCGTAACAACAACAGCTGAGACAAAAACTTGGCAAAATGCTAGCTGAACGAAATGCCAAAAAGTATGCAATTCCTTTTTAACTTGCAGGAGGGAATATGCAGTATTTTGTTTGTTTAAAAGAAATTATATAGTATTATATTATGTTATTGTATATAATATAAGTTATATGCTTAAGCTAAGGCAAAACTTATATGTATTTAAACAGTTCGAAATTAAAGTCATAGTCACAATAACTATGCTAAATAACAAGGCTGCGATTATATTGGAAACCCAATATTTAGTTACATTTTGTGCATTATTCGATAGTATTGATTCTAAGATCATTGACAGCTTTTCACAACATTTCGTAGCTTTTGATAAAATTTTCTTGCTAAACTCAAACAGTCTTTTTTGCTTAGAAATAAGCGGTATTTATTCAAAATTTATTCCGGAAAAAAGAGATATTTATACCTAAAGATAAAAAGTAAGAAAAATAGATATGCCGAAAATTTACTACGTCTTCTTAAAGTCTAACAGCCCTATTCTGGCTAGCCATTCACAATTGATTGCTACTTCCATGGTTTCGTCATCATTAAATAAATTTATGTTGATAAAAACTTTTGAATTGTTACTCATCAGACTCTCATCGGAATAGGGCTGTATATGTGTAAGAGTCACAGAAACTACGAGTTTGAGGTCGGATATAGAAACCCTCATAACATTCTTGCTAATATTTACAACTTTTCCTCTTAGGTTAGATTGGATTAGAATATATAATAGTTGGAAAAGTGGGTCACGCATAGACCATTTTGGTTTCAGTGCTGCCAGATGGTGTCCGTTTATGAGTACACGTCCACATAAAATGGTCGGTAGCTCTAGTGTGAAGCGTTATGGACGTCTGTTCAATAAAAAAAAGTGTTCAAAAAATCGTACAAGCCAACAAGCATTAAAGGCTGCAGCTACCCTCTGCCGCCCAACACTTTGCTGCACATTGTTGTCTTTTCATTATTCATGCGTAGCATAAAGTTAGGCGCTTAAAATTTTGCAACTTAAGCTTATTTGGCGACTGCGACAAGGCACAGTGGCACATAATTGAGGTCAGCGCAGTGGCGCCATAGCCTAGTGATTGTTCGCTCTCGTTTCGTTGTATTGCATAGCATACTTTCTGGCATGCCAACGTGCATAGTCGACTTTTAGGTGCAGCTCCCCAGCCGATTTTCTGACATTTTACTTAATTTCTATTTGCCGTCATTTGCATGACATGCAAGTATGTATGCTGCGCTCTGAGCTTACGGCTGGCTGACTGCCCTCTTATTATTATGCCGCAAAAAGTCTTAACGAGTTTGGGTGGAAATTCAGCTGTTGCGCTATTTTATGGTGCACAATTAGAGGCGCACGAAGAGCGTGGAAATGCCATCATAATAAATATGCTCGCTGGCAAGTCAAAAGTATCATTAGCACACGCTCATTTTTCATTTACGCTTTCGTCGTACCGTTGAAAATTGCGTTGTGCACGTAATGAAAGCTACAAAGTATTAGTTTACGTTTTTATAGCATACTTTCAGGCGTATGCTTGCACTTTGCGACTGCAATTTTAATTGCTTTAATTGTGTTTTCTTTGAAATGTAGCTTGTAAGCGCCGAATTGAAATGCGGCCAGTTGTAGTAAAATCTATGGAAATTGTTTTATCAGCCGAGTGCAATTTGTATCATATTTCTAGGCGCAAGGGTTCAACGAATTTCAAGAAATTGCTTAATTGTAGCTGTACTCTATGTAATTGGTTGATGCAGACTATTAAATATAATTATATCAAATTGCTTTCTTTCCTTTACACAGAAAATTTCTTTACATAGAGGCTACCTCTTTCAGACTGCTGTTGTTGTTGCAAATGTCAAAATCTTTTGTGGAACAAGAGAACAAAAGGAAAAAAGTTCAGTAAGAGAAAATCTCTACTCCTCTACTTTCGTTCCTACTCTCTTGCCAAGGATATTAACTTTAAAGAAGGAAAACTGTTCATAAGTCAATTGATATATAAACAAAATTTAATTTCATTTAAATAAATGGTAAGCCCATCATAAGAAAAGTCTTAGAAAACTGAAGCATATTTTGAGGCTTAAAGAACTAAAGTGTTTGTAGCAATCATTTAGATAGAGCTGCTAATTGGCTTTAATTAATAACCTTTTTCAATAGGCATTGTTCTTTTTCGTATTTCTATAAAAAATATGATTGTTATTAGTGTAGCATATTTTAAGGTCTAAAATCTTAGCTTTAAGAATTTCCAAAAGCTACTCAGATATAATAACCAAGCTGTAAGTAAATTTGAAGCACTTGAGTAAGTTTCTGTTGAAAATCAATGGCATACATTTCATTAAATAAAATTAAATTTAAGGCTTATTTCTGGAAAGTTGCAAGAGAAGAACAATTTGCAGCAATCATTAAATTTCAGTTTGCAAATTTAAGATGCTTAAATTTGTTGTAAAAATATTGTGCGCTCAAGAGTATAAAGCAATTTTCTTCACAGGTCTTCATAGAATTACTGCTGCTTTTATGTTTCTTATAAAAGTATTCATTTCAGGTATTTTGAGCACAAGCTCGTTTGGCCTCAAAGTGGTATCATCAATATACCCTATTTACATGAAAATATATTGCATATTTTAGGCGCATCACATTTTTATTACAAAAAAGTCAAAAATTGCAAATAATGAAGCCTTCCAAGCATTTTGATTGCATTTTATAAGCTCCTCTTATGCTCATCATTCTGCCATTTGGTAGATTTGCCATATTTTAAATGATTGCGCCTAAATGTATGCTATATTATTATACGTATTATATTGATACTTACAGCATATGATTGGCCACCAGAAATAGCTCCATTACGTTAAATACGTGCATGAGTATGCGTGCCAAACACAACCACGGCTATTGGCCGCGCACTTAGCCACATATAACACTTTTTGCTCAATATACCAGCTGCACGCATGCATTTGTGGCTGTCCAAAACACACTCACGCATTTATTTGTATGCATATGTGAAAGTGTATATAACTTTTGTGGCCGACTGCTGGCCAAAACGCTAATGAATATTGCGCTTCACAATTAAAAGCTTCCAAAAATTAAAATGCATTTGTATTTTCAATTTTAATACTTTGCTATTACTCTTTGTCTTCCGCTATACGCGCACACACATACAAATAAACACCGAATTATTTTTCTTGCAATTTATTGTGTCATATTTTCACTTTTTCACTATTATTATTTGCATATTTCAAACATTTGTTTTGCCTTTTCAAAGCCGATTGAGCGTAGTTAATTGGCTATAACGAGAGAGAAGAGAAAAGAGTAAATAGAAAACTCGTTAAATTTTTGCATACATTTTTAAAGCATGCTTTTAGGCATTATAAATTCAATTGGCTGCAATTGAGCAAAAAAGAGCCAATAGAGAATTTTGCATTTTTTTCACATTGTTTTTTTTACCATTGTAAATTTAATCGTCAGAAAGAGCAATTAATACTTTTTCTGGAAATTTTATTTTTTATTTTTTTTTTATTTTAATATTATTAGCTATTACAATAAATGCATATAACTAATAGGTTTAAAGAGTACTGGCTGCTCGGACCTTCGACTCTTTTCTGGAAATTTAAAAGCTTGCTTTTAGGCATGGTAAATTGAAAAAGTGTGCAAAATGTATTTAAATCATTTTTCTGAATTTATGTCATGTTAAAATATTTAGACAACGAAATATTTTTTACAAATTCAGCAGTAACATGCACAAATGTGCGCACAAAAGTAACAAAAAATGAAAACTTTTATTTGAAATCAACAATTTTGCGGTTTATTTCAAACATTTGTCAGTTGTATTATACATTTTCTAGTTGAATTTCAATTGCCTTTTAATTTGCGTATTTAATTTGTGCACTGCGAAATAAAAACTTTTAAATGTGAGGCGTTAAAATTAGCTGCGGGCTCGTATTAGCTACACACATCATTGTCGTTTACTTTAATTACGCACAGATAAATAGCGGCTTAATACTTTTATTTAATTACTTTTGTTAATTTGAAACAATCAAAAAGTTAAATAGCAGCCAAAGCATGCATATTTTTTGGAATATGACGACATACATTTTTCACAGGTTGAAATTTAAAGTTACCGCGGCATACATATGCTTTCCTTTCACACCTCAATCCTTAAAGTTGTTGAGTAGCTTCATTATGGCAAGGAACCTGCTGGAGAAATGCTTGCTCAAGACGTGAGATGACGCCACAAACATTCCTAAATAAGCAACGTTGTTAGTTAGAATTTGATTGGCATGAACCCTACCTACCGTAAGCAAAATATGCGACCAAAGAATCAAGTGAAGCTAGCTCATGGAATTATGTTCAATATGTTGGGCAAGCACCTTTATAAAATGTCTGACTATCATATTTATTTCTATCTGAATGCAATAAATGTAAGTGATAGTAGTCGTATAGAAACTTTATAAAATTTCCAAGTCGATTCTTCAAAATTCTTATTTCAAATAAGTATGATCGATCAATTATGCCAACGAAATATGTTGAAATAGTATTTCCCTAAAATACGTAGCAATCGATTACGCTAATTATATTTCCTATAACGATCTTCCATGCACACTTTTATTAATTCCACTAACACATAGCAACCAGTGTTCGCACTTAAGTGATACTTCTGACGGAATAAAAATCAGCGCATCTTAAAGATTTATAATGTTGGTAAGAGCATATCAGCCTTCTTGAGACGTTCAAGTGGCACTGATTGAAAAGCGATTGCCACTTATATTCTTGAGGACACTTTTGCCGGCTATGGCCAGATTGCGTTGGTGAATCTTCTTGACGGAATGACTGTCTGACTGACTGAGCTAAAGATAAAATGACAATGGCAATGGTAAGTGGGAAAATGTGTAAAGCGTTTGTTAAATAGAATTTAGGAAGGCCAAAAAAGAAATGAAGAAAAATAAGGCAGCAGAAAATGAGTGAAAAGGCAACAGGCTTATACATATTGAAAGGACAAACTCTTGCTGAATACAAGGTCATTCTACGTCAGGAGCAAAATTGAATTAAACATTGCAAAGCATTAGAAATAATTTGAGCTGAAATTGTGAAATAAGGAAACGATGGTGGGATTTCTTTTAAAACGGCTTTTGATATATATCATACAAAAGTAAGAGCTAAGGCAAGAGTGCCTTCGAAATATTAAGAAAATATGTAGATAAAAAAGCAAAAATTTCGCGCATTAATTGCTCGGGAACTTTGTGAAAGTTTTTGCCCTCCAATTGTCTTTCTAAATAGCACGCAAAATTAATATTCCAGCATGAAAGACGCTTAACAACAGAGACCAACGAAAGTACATGCCCAATATATTTGGCAAGAAGAAGTAGTAGAATTGGAGAGAACAAGTAAAAATGCTTATTCACAAGCGAATAATGGCTTGAAGTCAATGTAGATAAGTAGAACGTCGTTAGCCGGTTGAGCATTTGAAAGATAGAAATGCAATGTTAGCATGCACTGCACTGCCGCCACTTCTCTGCCCACGCCTTTCCAAAAACCCTTTGCCCCTGGCCTTGCTCTGATGAACAATTGGCACGCCAAATATTTATCATGGCAACCATCTTCATTTGTTTTCATTTGCTTGGATTTGAGTTGCTTTGTCTGTAGAGAGGAGCTGTTTTTATTACTTTCCTTTTTATTGCTTTGCTCTGCTTCTTTTCTTTTTGTCTTTCTTTGTTGTGCTTATAATTTAAGATTTCAAAAGCGAGACAGCGGCGCATATTATTAAAAGTTTTATGTGGGCACAAACAGACACTTTTGAATGTTAGCAGTTTTATAAATAATCTTTTATATTTAGAATACTTCTCAAAAAGTATCGAAGGCTAAATCTTTCGAATGAAAATTTTGAAAAATGCAAAAACTAGCTTCTCAGTAAGATCCTTTTAACCCTTTTATACATTTATTGTACATTTAAACGATTTTTCGAGCAGCAACTTTTTAGCTCTTCTACATACTAGTATATGAAATAATGCTTTATAATTCTAATAATGGTAGAAAGGAAAAAAAATTTTCTTTAAAGTGTACTTTTCATCAAAATTTTATAATTAAAATAGTCGAAACAGCCGAAGTTTCTGAGTTAAATGAAAACCGCAAAATTGAAAATGTGGCTGAAGTTATTTCGACATTAGTCTTCAGTAGAGAAAAAATGTTAAAAGTTATGTTCGAATACTTTAAAATTTTTGTATTTGAAAGTGCAGTTTCTTAATAGAAATTATATTTTAAAATTCTTTTATTCTTAGATACATTTTGTTAGTAAATGAACCAGTGTATGATTTTCATACAGCCTTTAAACTTTGAACAATATAAGCTGGAGTCCTGGCTTGTGAAAGTAAACATATCTTGCCATATATAATCTCATCAAAATCTCATCAAGTTATTTCAGCGGGATGGGCTAGCCCAAAGCTTTAGTTAGTTAGCTTTCATTGTAATTATTTATTAATAAATTGTGTGCACCAATAAGTTTGACATCACCCGCTCAAATTTTAGCTATAAATTTTGCGTCTTAAAATTTTTTTGAGCAAACAAAATAAGCTGCTTTCTTATTGATTTACTTTGTTCCCCCTTGCACTTCTCTGCTGCCCAGGCCACTGTTCCAAAAGGCAAATAAAATTTATCAGCATCACTGGCTTCGTTCCTCGCTGTGCAAACTTTTATTGCTCGACTATAATTTGCGAATTTCTGTCTGCCGCTTTTGCTGGTATTGAGAAATTTGCATGAATTATTTAACAATTGTTTTATAATAAATTACCAGTTAGGTTTGTCTGAAGGATGCAGCAGATAGAAAAAGAAAAAGAAAAGGAAAAGCAGAAATAAGACAAGAAAGCAAGCTACAGCAGAGCTATGCAAAGTACTGTTAAACAAAGCAAGCAAGCAAAAATGAATTTTTTTTAAACGCTGGCTGGAAGGGTAGCCCCATAGCTGTTGAGCATATAATCGTTGGGTAGGGGGGCGCCAAAGCATATGCCTTTGATTTGATTAATTTGCAACTTTTTGCTGCCCACTGTATGCGTGTCGTCCTCTCGCTGCCTTCTTTGCACATTTTTTCATTGCCTGCAAATGAATGTTAATTTTAAGAATACGCTAAAATTGAATTTTTTTTTTGTTATACGCTTTGCGTTACGCCATTTCGCTTGTTGTTTTTGGCGCTTTGGCCCAAACATACGCACGCGTGAATGTTGAATTTTAAATAAAACGCAATTAAATATTTATGAGTTTGCCTTCTTTGGCCGAATATGAAAATATTTCCGGCATGCTCTCAGCGTATATGTCAGCTTTACTGCTATAGCGTTATATACACACAGGCGCATACACAAAAAATGCTATGCATATAGAGTAGCATACCTTTAGGCTGCTGGCACGTGTTTTTTATGACCATGCTAAATAGTTGTTCATATACACAAAGCCAGGTTAACGACAATATGCTAAAGGGGGCACAGCATGTAGGGTCAAATAGCTGACCTTCGCTTAATAATGCTGAGGTAAGTTGAATTAGCGTGTTTTGCTGATGTTGTTGTATTAGGCGCTTGCAGGTTGGCATGTGTTTATGTCAAAAGTTTGGGCTGGCAGGGAAATGGAACGAAACTTTCCATCGAAACGGTCAAACATTTCTTCTAACAAGATGACAAATATATTTTTTTTGAGAATTCGCTAATGCCTTAGCAAGAATCGAGCAGAATCAGAATGTTTCTCAGCCGCAAAGCATATATACGAATATGTAAATGACAGCAACTGACGCAAATTATAGCGAAAATAACAAGCGTGCCAAAAAACAGTTTGAAGTCGAATTCAAGACTGAAATTTTGCTTGACTTCTATTAAGGCCTGCGATAAAAAAGAAACTGAGTGTAATCCGAAAGAAACATTGAAACCCACTCTCCTTAAGACGGAACATTTATTTAAAATTGTAAATCATAAAAAGATTGCTACTTCTAGTAATGTTTCAGAAAATAAATTTGCTCTGCAATAATTTTGCTCTTATCTCAAAATTAACTTGAAATATAATACTGCACGATTTATTCATATACAAGAACTTGCTTCATTTAAATTATTATTCAAATTCTTATTAAGAAATTGCTTTTCATATTAGCAACATGCTTTTGAAATTGCCTTTTTCAAATGCATTTTAATTCTAAAAATGTTGCCCAAAAATAAATTTGCTCTGCAATAACTTAGCTCTTATCTCAAAATTATCTTGAAATATAATATTGCATCCCTTTATTTATGTTAAATAGAGCCTGCTTCATTCAAATTCTTGCTATTTGCAATATCAAACTTCAAGAAATGTGCTAAGCAAGACTTTCTTATAATTAAGCATGCATACAAATATGCCTAGATAAATTGTGAAATAATAATTTTTGTTAAATAAAACGAACAAAAGCCAACAAGGGCATTGTTTACAAAACAAACGTTGCTCGGTGCGTATGATAAACCTTAATGAAAATGCAATTAAAAATCGATCATAAGCGTTGTTACGCACACAAAAATATATAGACACATATACACATACATGTATACCTACATATTTATATATATAAATATATATACATATGTTGGCCATATAAAATTGTGCTGTCAGTTGTTGTTTTTGATTTTTACCTTTTGTCTTTAGGCATATTTAATGCGCACAATAAACAAAAACAAAAAGAATGACAGACAAAAACATCAACGCAAATCAATAAGTCACATTTCCCACTGTCAGTGCGCTAATTATGTTAATGGCAGGCGAATTTCGGAAATTGACAGCAAAAAAGAAAGCAAGTTGTATGTGGGAAAAAAGTAAAAGTCATTTACCCCCCGCGCTTCCGCCATCGCATTGCAAAGCATGCAAATTTAATGCTATTTAATGTATGACACAACCTTTTTCCTCTGCTGCTCAGTTAAATGCTAATTTTAGCCAGTTTTGCATGGCAATGCCGGCAAATAAGTAAACAGGCTTTAAATGGGCTCTAAAACTTGGCGAGCTACTAGCTCCATGGTAGTTGCCAATGTGCAAAACAAACTTTGCTCTGCCTTGCTTTGCTTTGCTTTGCTTGTTAGGTGCCACGCCCCCCTTTGTCTGACTAACAGCGGCAGCTGGTGCTGCATGCCACTGCATTGCCAAACTGGGTGCGCAGCCAGCAGCGGCTGTTAGTTTTGCATTTTCCGCTTTGTCGGCGGTGCTGAGCTACGACAGTTCGTTTGAACGCAAAATTGAAGTCAACAGCAAGAGGACAAGGCAAATACAATAACACAAAGCCAAAAAGGAAACTACTACACACTACCCAGCAAGCATGATCACTTTTTTTTGTTAGTATCTGAGTGCCTCGGTGCTGAGGTGGCTTGGTTGCTGATGCGGAAGGCCTCTGTTCAAATCTTAGCTGAAGCCTCATAACATCTGCTAACTTCTTGCCATGAATTGACAATTTTTCGAGAGTATTCTTTACCAAACTTGAGACGCTTTTCAATCCGCTCGGCTGCTGCTAAGAAATGGCTGTACCACTACATAAATGGTATAACATAATTTTGTTAATATTGCTGAATATTCTATGTATAGATTGCAATAAATAAAGTAAGAGAGAGAAGGAAAATTCGTTCGAATACGTTTATTTGTAGTTTGTAGCTGAGGTTTTTATCTAAATACCACAAAAATAATTAGAAAAGCTAGCTTTATCGTAGCGAAATTCCGAAACACCCTCAACTCAATTTTGCAGGTTGTTAATATGAAAGTTCATTTACCTACTGATGGGCCATTTTTCTTATATTTAAAATGGAATTCTTGAAGCTAGGTGATTTGTGTGCATGATGCAGAATACCAGTGTTCTATCAATGTCTAAGCATAGATCAAGCTTGATCATGTTGACTTCTATTATGAATCGTTTTAATTTCAGCAAAAAATTTTACTTTATATTTGCAACAAAACTAAATGCAATCTCGAAACTTTCTTTAAATTCATCGAACGTAGTTCAATTTCAAACCCGAGATGGCGCCAATCAATGCAAATTTTGAACTGTTTACTAATATTAGCTTGAATCGATTAGGTTTTAAAACTGGTAATTTTGATTTCAAATACCAGAATCGTTTCAGTGAATTTTAAGTATACTTGCAAGCTGCTCATGCCATGGCTACTGAAAATCTGCTCCATTTCGGTTTAGACACATTCCAAATTTATTTAGTCTATATACCGAAATCGGGAAAGGCAATATACTATAAATCTATGGCTTAATGATGGATTAGTCAGCTTTTTTTTCTGCCCCAAACGCTGAAGAGATATAAAGACGTCCACAGCAACATTCGCAATGCTCCACAGGCAATTTTTGCATTCAAAACTAGTCAATTCGAATCGCATCGAATATTGTTAACTGGGTAACACAATAGTTCTGTTGTAAACACAAGCGCACGGCGTCGAATTGCAAACACAAAAGCAAACTTACTTTAGTGGCTATTGTGAAAAAGTAGTCAACTTCCGGTTGTTGCCAGCTAGAACTTCGGCTTGAAATTGGGTGCAGCAAAAGACTAAAAAGCCTACCAGCCCACCAGCGTTGCCTTTTTGCATTTGTATAGTGCACTGAGCATGTTTTCTTCAATTTGTAAAATGACTGAATATTAATGTTGACTTGCAAAATGTACGACTTCCGCTGCAGCAGTATCGCATGACAAATGCATTTCCGGCTGAATTATAATTTGTTGGTCATCTAGAACGAAGAACGTAAATCACCGAGGGGAAGAGTGAAAGGAGAACAAAATTATTGCTACATATTGCCAATATAATAAAATGATTTTAGATGTTGTTGACTTGAAGCATTGCATCAATTTAGATGCCTGATCAGCAGCTTTTAGCTATTGATTTTATATGCGAAACTTTCATAGATTCTCTTTACATGTGTGCGAGATAAAATTCCAAACATTCTATCAAACTTTCCGACTTCTCGAGGTGTCTATTTAAATAGACTCAATTTATACCAAATCTACTAATTCTATTCCATCAACTTGTCCAGACACGCTTCAAGTTGTGTCAGTATAAACAAATTTTTTAAATTTCATGTCATAACAGTTCAAGTTCAAGATCGACGATTGATACAATATCGATATCGTTAAACAATAGATGATTCCGTTTCTGACGAACAAGAGCTTTAACCGCTGTTGAAGCCATTAATTATTATTAATTTGCTTTGTTTGTAACAAAGAAGTTCTCCAAAAATAACTTTTTTTAATATGTGTAAAAATTTTCAAATAAGTTTAATATTTATTTAAAACTGTATTTTCTTCTTTAATCAACGAAATAACGTACTCATGCATTAATGAATGTATACTTTGAAATTTCATTTAAACAGATTATATTAAAATATAGCATACTTTTAGGTTTCTCTTGTCCAGCTGAACGGAAGTTGATACGCCCGGCACAGCAATCCATTCAATAGAAAGGCTTCAGCGACACATAGAAGCACTCTTGCTTAACTTTAAAATAAATGTTCTGTACTTTGCCTAAAAGTATGCAATACTATACGAAAGGTAGCCACAAAAACTTTACATGTAGATGTGCCACACTTTGCACACTTTAACTAATACACTACCTTTTCTGTGGGCAGTTGAAAGTGTAATTTATTGCATTTGCGGCAGCCTCAAAACCGCACTGATTTCACTAGCCACTGAGCTGAGTTGTCAAAATAGTTGGCAGCACTACTGACGCTGCATACTCTTAGGTGCTTCAACTTGGCCAGGCAAATTGCCATAGCACAGTCACATGTCGATACACACACACACACATACACTGTAATGCTTGGATGGTCAAACTTTTCACAGCATACTTTTAGGTGCTCTCAAATTTAATGGCACAATTCAGTTAGATTAATTAAAAACTTTTGCTATGTCATTTTGTTCCGAATTGCAGAATTGCCAAGTGAATTTTAAGCTGCCACGCTCAACTCTATGCAGTGACATATTTCTACTTTTTTCCTGGTATCTTTTCACTTTTATTTCATACGAAATTATTTGATTTGTTTTCAAAAAGCCTTTCTTTGTATAAGCTTCAGTCGTTTGATCTGCTTTTATTCTATTTTATTAAACTGATTTTCATAATTTTTATTTCGTAAAATTTTCATGCACTTTTTAAACTCTGCTTGAATTCACGGCACTGCGTTTCCGCACACACACACTTACACATACACGCACATGTGTAGCTTTTTGTTTACTTGCACTTGTTTGCCCGCACACGTTCAGCTCATCGCCTCATACACTTTGCATGCGTACGTGTGTATGTTATTTGTTCTGTGGCTGTCTGCATTGACCAGTAGCCGAGCCATTGTAACGACGCGCCCCGACACTCAACAAACCGCCCGCATGTGCTTCAGCAGCAAATAACGTCCGTGTACTGAAATTGCAGCGGAGCAATTGTCGCATTTTATGCGACAGGCATTAAATTCGCACTTCGGCTTTTAGTACACGAAGCCGAAGCGCGCGCACGTTTTCGAACATTCGTTCGGCGCTGCCAATTCATTCAATAGTAAAATTGTTGTCCTAGTCCCGTAGCAAGTCCTTCGTGTAGAACTTGAGCATAAAACGCGAAGCTCTCAAAATGTGACTGCAAAAAGAGCAGCAAAGAAGAGAGGCTATATGAGAGCACTGAGAGACGCATGCGTTTACAGAATTCAGCTCGTAGTTGGCAACGCTAAAATTCGAAAATAACAGAAGCGTTGAATATTTGTCGTTGCTAAACCAGAATTGTAGTCTGCTTTTGGGCTAAGAACAAGACGATATCAGTTTAGGTCAAGCACGAAACTAGCGCATACCAAAAGCGGAGAGCATTTGCTAGAGATGTAAAAACTCTATGAGGAACTTTAGAATTTGATATATTCATATAGTTTTTCTGAATTAAGGAACGAGCCGAATTCTTCGGTCCCTTACGCTACCTGTATATTATTTTTAGAAGAGAAAACATAGTATAAACATTATCTTGAGTGTGATAAATAAGTAGATAAATCCATAAATTTAGAAGCCGCGATGAATACAACAAGGTATAAAAGATAAAAGGAGAGAAGATAAGATAAGATAGAATTGGATATGATATGAAAGGATTGGAAAGGGTAGGATAGGATAGGATAGGATAGGATAGGATGGGATAGGATAGGATAGGATAGGATAGGATAGGATAGGATAGGATAAGATAGGATAGGATAGGATAGGATAGGATAGGATAGGATAGGATAGGACAGGATAGGATAAAATAGGATAAGATAGTTGGTTAATTTATATAACTTAAGGTATATATTGTATTACGTTAATTAATCTTTGATTTTAATATCATAGAATTACTACATTCTCAGGTCAAAGAGTTTGGAACAGTTTTCATCAAAAAAAAGCAAATTTTTATATCCAGTTGAGATTGAAAGAAGTCCTTAGATATCAGCAGTTATACTGCTTCACTTGCTCCATTCATCTTTTAACGTCGCTCTAAGCTGCTTTGCGAATTCACAAAAGACTAATAAAAGAAAATGTGCTTGCTGCCAAATCAATTTCACAAAAAAGAGCAGATTAATTGTATTTCTACAAAATAAACTGCAGCGCCTAAAATCATGCCACAGCAAAAACAACTGCGCTCCAAAAGCATTTAAGGTTTATGGCACTCCCAGGAATCGACACGCCACTTGACGAGATTTCAGTGTGCCCGTAATCAAAATGAAATTAAATAGACAGAGTCTCTGTTTCTGAGAAGGAGAGGAGAAAGAGAAACATTAAATTGAAATTCTGCATAGACTTCAATGACGGCGTCTCCTGTGAGTATCATATTATCGAAAGCATCAATAAGCAGTGCGGGGAAGGGGTGTAATCTGCCCCACTCGCACTTTGCTGTAACTGCTCTCATATGCGCGCTGTCACTTGTGTGCGATAGATACTTTCAATTTATGTATGTATGCCAACAACTGACTGCCTCACTTGCCCGCTCTTAGTTGGCCACATGCGTAAGAGCTGGTACATATACTGAGCAGATGCAGATGAGCTTTTCATTTTGCTCTGCCCCGGCAGCGTTCGATCGTTCATTCACTCAAGTGTCATGCATCAATCTCAATCGCATATCCTTCATTGCCGACAAGCGAGCATATAAGTGTAGCCCAGCAGCTGACTCGCCCACGGGCACTCTGCATTGATTGTCACTCAGCCACTGGCTGGCGTTTGGTCTTAACAGCAGGGCTAATATTCTTTAGCTTTTTTGGGATTTTGCATACCGTTCCTGCTGATAGGACTCTCCGAGGCAATCGCTCTTAAAATATATTCACTTCAAATTGTTAAACTGTTTACTGTTTAATTATTAAAATGTTGAAGACATTAAACTTTATTTTGACCATCAGAAGTTAAAAAAACGCGTACGTAATCAACAGAAAGACAAATAAATCGTCGAATTCATTTTAAGCTCTTTCAGTTTTAAAAATTTTTTACCATTTACACACGCAAATTTTTGTGCAAATATTCCTTTTCATCTCTTTGCTCTTTCCCTACGCATTTACACATGGAAATATTTCTTGCTAACTTTTTTCTATACATCCTTTTGCTCTTTCTCTATACATCTACACGCGAAGATCTTGGTTATACAAATGTTCTTCCTTTGCCATTGATGTTCTTCGCTGCCAATGTCAAAAATGTATGAGAACGCAAAGAAAAAATAAAAATTTATAGTACGGGAAAATCAGCACTCGTCTTCTTTAAATTTTCTCTTCTTTCATACAAACTCGACCTTTCGAAAAGTAAAATTTCCATATCTTTTAAATTGGAAATTAACTCGAGTACTACTTATATTACGCATACGCCTCGTTGTGCCGCGTGCTTGTAACGCTCGTAAAGCCCTTTTCCAACGAACTTTTAATGCAAATAATTTCCACTCATTTTTTATTTACACTCACTCATACACACACACATAGCCACACTAGAGCCCGGGCTTAAACCTTTCTGGCTTTTATTTCAACCAGCAATATTAATATCGAAATATAAGGTAAATTGTATGAGCAATGAAGCGTGCACTTCAACGAAATTCGATGTTCTGCCTTTTTTATTTGATTTTCTTTATGTTTTTTTTTGCTTTTGTTTCTATAAAATTTGCCCATTACTTTGCAATTATGCGTAAAATTAATGAGGAATTTCTTTTGCTCGTTACGTGGCAAAGCAACATATACAAATAAAATAAAAGTACATACATACCCATATACAGTGAAACGCATATCCGTCATGGCACGTGTTATCCTGCCGCATTATACAGCCGCTAATTAAGAAACGTGATACAAATGGCAAGTGAAGCTGCGAGCATATATTGACGCTTCCAATGCGCTTAAGGGCATCGTAGCGATTTTGACGCACACAGGCGTAGCATAAAAATAGCACGTGACATTTCCAGCAGGACATACATATATGACTTAAAAAAAGCAGAAAGGACATCAACTCAAAAGCAGCCATAAAAGTCAAGCGAAAAATATATTTCAATATAAAATCGATATTAAAAATGATAAAGATAATGCTGTCGCTTTCAATTGAAACTGGCACGACAATAGCTACAACTAAAACCACAACAACAACAATCAAAGTGGCAACCATAAGCGTTTGACATGACTGACACTTTGAGTGTGCCACTGTTACGCTAGGAATTCGCTTTCAATCATGCACTTCCCAACAGCATATTGCTCTATCTCTTTCTCTTGCTGCTGATATTCCTTTTCATGCTGCTGATAGTCAGGACACTGAGCAGCTTAGCGCTGACACAAATCCATTCAATTGAAAATTTAATAAGGAAAATATAACAAAAGGATATGGCAGTGATTTGGCTGTGGCACAAGAGCGTTCATCCTTATTGTCATTGCCATCACTGCTGCTGCTGCTTCTAGCAACTGCTGATGGCTCAGCATATGGTAGAAGGAGCTGCTGAGGGCTAATTGTTTAAGTGCGCGAAAGTGATAAATTAATTGGCACTTCAAGGTCCTGTTGAATGAGCTGTACCAGAAGTAGAGTAAATTCTATTTTAAGGCATAAGCTCAAATCTGTAGCATATTTTTGTATGAAAATGAATTGCAGTCAATAAAATGGGGTTATACTTATATTTCCCCATTAACTTTAAGTGGCGGATTAGTCATTTTGAAAAGAAATTTATTGAGGCCAGCAACACTTAATATTTCGACCTTGATATATTCATTATAAAGACTGGAAATAAATTCATAGCTTTTAATGCTAGCCATGTATGAGGATCTGTAAGTACAGGCAGAGCTGTCAGAATAGATATTTGAGGTCACGGTGACCAGTTGTTTGGATCCCAACTAAAAAACACTCAAATCAAGGATAATCCTTGTTTACGATCCTCTCTTGTTCGCCAACAACTGAATGACTAGAGCAGCCTGAGAATACATGATTTCTAAGAGCGCTGAGCGAGCTCAAATTGTCTAGAAATCGTTGTGATTAAAGCAAGTGGAAATCCTTCATATTTCGGAGTACACAAATATTTTACTGTTGTTAATAGACCAAAGGTCGAAGGATGCCCACCTATAGGTGGAAAGCACTTGTGGGTTTGAAAAGGATTATAGGTAAGTAGTAATGGCTGACCTTTTTGTCAAAATATGACAATTATTTCTAGGTGAAAATACAAGAAAATATAATCCCATTATATGAGTCAAAGGAACAGAGAGAAAATTTTTGGAAATTTGTTACAAATCTTTAAAAACATGAGTTTCCTTTAAAGAAGTTAATTCGAAAAGAAATTTTAATAAATATTCCAACTGTTTCAAAATTTTACTACTATCACCCAATCACCATACATACTTAACTTCAATTTCAAGTGATTATCTCTAAGCGCCATGGCTTAATTAACGTTTATGTACTCAGAAATATTTTATCAAATATTTGTGCAATAAAAATGACAAAAAAGTAAACAACAACAAAAAGTGCCTATGAAAGTCACAAACTAATGCACAACAATTAGTCATTCAGTTTGACTGTTTGAGTTGTTGCTGCTTGTTGCTTTGCGGTAATTAATGCGTTCAATCAGCGTAAAACGAGCCAAGTCATTGTTGTTAGCAATTAGGAGAAAAACTTTGTATGTACATGTGTTCATAATTTCGACATGACATATGAAAGTAAGGAGACTTTGCTGTCAGCTGGCTTAGGGGCCAAAAGGCACTGTAATATCGATTAAGAAGAAAGACTTATGGAAAATTTTGATAGCAAAAAACCGTTCAGACCATGTTTTACAAAAATTAATTTGACTTTTTACTTAACCTAAGCGAAATCCAAACATTTTAAAGATTCTTGTTGCTAAGTTCTAAATAATTTTGTCTGTAAAGCATTAAACGAAGTTCAAAGGCTTTTTCCTAGTAATGAAAAATTCGACTATATTTTAATATGAAAAAATCTACTTAGTGGACTTTTTACACTAATTGACATGCTAACATACTATGTGTCAACAGTGTAAACCCGCAAAAAAAGTAAAGCATTCTTTTTGGTGCTGCTTTGAAAAGGACACAACTTCGCACACACTTTTTGATGTGCTTGCAGAAGAGATTGTAAACTATAAAGGATTTATTTGGAGGTGCTGTCTAGAAGACTAGATTCAACTGCCATGCGCGACCCAGAAGAAAGATATAGAACAGCAATTGCAATATTTCATATATAACAAAAATTAAATTGAACAACAACTTTATGCAAGATATTTTATTACATCTTAATTTGCAGTTACATATACTACGAGGCTAAGCTTTATGCAATCCATAGACATAAATGATTTGCTGGTGAAGTTTTAAAAGTTATTTCGATCAGCAATGAACCAACAGTTTAAGCAGAAAATGTATAATTCCTTCAACGTCTAAAAGCATGCTACCACTTTTGTAATATTTATATTAAACCAGTGTTCATTTTAGTGGATACGAAGGATTTTCAATTTACACGCAATGCACATCACTCGCTTTTGCACAAATTCAATACAAACCGCCACCTAAAAGCATGCTTCAAATACTTACAAAGCTGTGTGTTCAGATAATCCATTAACAAACCAACTGCACGCAATTGCTGCGCGGCTTAGTCAAACACACACACACAAATGCACGCGCATATGCACTTACATGCATGCCCTTACATACACAAAATTGCTGCATACTTTTGGGCGTACGCTGGTAGTGTGCACTGTCGAAGCTTAGTAGAGTGTCTGTATGTGGTAGTATGAGTGTTTTGAATTTTGGTATATGTATTTGAATTTGTGTGCGAACACCAAAAACCTTTAACTTGATTACATTTTTGTCAAATTGCTTATCTGCTGCTTTCATAGCTTTAAAATTAGATTGCAAATAACTTCAGCTGATTTTAAAATGATTAAGGTAAACTATAAAAGCTTGCTTTGAATTTTTTTCAATTTAGATAATCCCAATTTGTATTATAAGAATTAGCTAAAATGTTTCAATTTGAGCTTAAAGTTTCGCTTTTTATGCTTGTGTGACCCTTTTTCACTCACACAGCTCAACACTAAAATGTCATTTTATTGCCCCTAATTAAAATGACTATAGAAAAAATTTTTTTACAAAATCTTTGAACTCACCTTGCAACAATTTTGTTATTCTGGTTTGAGGGGTGAATGATACTTGCCTTGTGTTTCGTAAACCGAATATGGAAACAAGTTTTCTTTAGAGTGAAATTTTATTGAAACTTCACTTAAATTCTAGACAGACCTCAAAAACTCGCAAAAATACAAAAACAATGGCAGTAATGTAAGCAAATTAAGGTAACAATCTAAATTTTTGTATTTTGAATTTAACATCAGTGTGCAATTTACGTCTTTGAAAATCCCTAGTGAAATTAGCTTCAGTACTTCATTATTAGAATATAAGAACTGTCTGATAGAGAGCCCCACTCTAGAAAAAACGTTACTGATACATACAGTCATAAACTTTCACATACGTTTCGACTGACATCAGCAACACAAATGAATGTGTATCACTGCCTTTAGGGAGCGAAAGCGAGCGCCCTCTGTGTAACAAAAACAACAGCGAGTTCGCCTAAAAGCATGCCTAGCAAATTTCACAGCAATCCCTGGCGCTGTATTAGCATATGCCACTCACTTTACCCACACCAGTGCCAGCTTGTTCGCGCGTTTGTGTGTATTTGTTTGTCGGCTGTCGCTTATGAAATGGTGCAAATTGTGCAAATCACTTTTGACACGTAAGACAACATCAAATCAAGCGCAATAAATTTTGCATTTGTGGCGATAATGGAACTAAGCACGGAATGCAGGGATTGAAAAGCGGCGGTGTGCATTTTTCAGGCAGAAAAACATTTGCCAGCAGGCGAGCAGCTGAAGTGTGAACATTCTGGCAACGCTTGCATACCTTTAGGCGCAATTTTAATTTGCAGAAATGCAATTAACATTCAATTTTAAAACTATGCATGCGTTTTTTAGAATATCAGAAAGTGTATATGCTATTTCTAGCTAAGCAAAAGAATTGCATAGATTTTTCTTCCTGATTCTTTCAGTGCTGAAGATTTAACCAAGTGAAGAAACCTTTAGCTAAGCTTGCAACCGGGGACTAAAGAAGGCGCGCACAAAGCTGGAGAGCCTAGGGAGAGCTGGTACGTAAGAGGCAGAGATGTGCAAGAGGATTTTATGCCACATAGCTACACACATTTTATTTCTAAAATGAATTTTTTTTCGGTCGCCCTAAGAAGAAGGATTCGGTAAGGATATGATGAAAACTCTGCACATTATTAGTGTTTTATATATTATCGTGTGTAGAAAACTTTATATGAACATTGCAAAGATAATATTAGTTAGTACCCAAAGAAATTGTGTATTAGGAGCGTCGAAAGGTGTGCAGGGGTTGAAGGTGGGTAGCGATCGTAACATGATATAACTTGTTCACACTAAAGACAAAAATTATATATAAATATAATCGTGGAAACTTGCCGTAAGCGCTTTGAGGGACAATAGATAACAACAACAACGACGACAAAAATGTTTGCCATAAAATCTCGGTGGCATCAAAAAAGTGCAATCAAGTTGAATTGAAATAATCAAAACCATGCAAAAAGTGATTTAATTTAGATTGCGCTTAGCGCTAGCTAAATGTGCCAAACAAAATGTTCTCACTCACACAGCCACACATTAACATATTCAAATGCGAGCATGTTAGCATGTGCACAAATGGCAAACGGATAAGAATTAAATTTTAATTGCATACCAAATGGCGCTTAACACATGTAGGTTTAGTACAAACAGCTCAATGTGTATGTATGTATATGTGCAAGTGATTTACGCTGTTATTTATATGTGTGTAATGTATGAATCGCTTGTTAATGTCATGTTAGCGTTTACATTTTTAAACCTACTATCTTAAATAATTAATTAGATGCCTAAAAGCATGCAATGTAAAACAGTTTTTCGCTCAATTTGATTTTGAATTTATTTGTGCATAATTTATACAACAGATCAGACTAATTAAGGTGAAGTGTATATAGATTCATGTCGCATTGCACACATGCCATTTTATTGGCTGCATAACTGAGCGCGCTTTTTTTTACAAATATTGTCTAACTTTTGTTAAAAAAATATAGCATATTTGCTTTAGACGCATAAATTAGTTAAGCACAAATTATAAAAGAGGGAAAATGCATATTTTTGGAGAAAATTCTCTGCGCATTTTGCATAAAAAAAACATTAAATATAGCATAACTGTAGGCGTTTAAGATGCTCTTCCATTTCTATATAACAGGGCATCCTTCCTTCAGTGTGTTTAGAATTTACGACGACTCTTGTCAAATTAATTAAAACTGTCGACTACAAACGAACTAAAAGGTCCTTTGGAATATATGAAAAAGGACTCTCAACTAAAGTAGTGTTATTGAATATGTCAAAACAGGAGGTGCTTTTAATTGGAAAAAAATCGGAATCTGCTGCTGTATTTAGACAACAGTATCCTTTCACGATTTCAAAATATTTAACGCATATCTTATTTTTCCATCGTATTTGATGTTCTTTTTAAAGCATTAGTGTTGAATTTTCCTGGTTCAAACAACTGCACACAAATATTAAGTGTTCGCTTATACTATTGTATATTTTCATAATTAGAAACTACAAATTTCTTTCAGAACTTTTTCTGAATCATTTTAGCTGATTTCCATCAAGGAAAAATTTAAGAAAATCCTCATACAAATCCTCTTATGTTCTCCAATCAATATTTCAATCAGCATGTAATGCCTTGAAGCATACAACTAAAGCAAAACATGCCAAATAAATAACTAAAATGTATCTGTTACAATTCTGTCTTTTAAGAACTAACAAATAAACCACAACATTTTATAATCTTCATAGTAAAACCACAATTGCAGAAGGTAAGTGCATTAAAATTTCATGAAACAAGCTTAGAATAGCAGCAAATCTTTATCTATATACGTGCATTATTCAGGATCAAAAACAAGTGCACACATACAAATATTTACATACACATTTGCATTTGTTGATGCGGACAAACTGACAAGTTTTACATTTCAAGTAGTACGCTACAGGCTACAAATAAACAGATGATTCATAGCTGATAACATTAAAAGGAGTATCACTTTTCTTTTATTGCCGAAAATAAGTGCAAAGAAATTATTTTGGAAATGACGTAAGCATGCTCTAGCTTAGCTAGTTTGTTCTGATTTAGTTAAAAAAATATCCATATTTATCCAAGTGGAATATAAACTTGAATTAGTTAAAGATTTCTCAACGCTTATGGCTTCGATATCATAGCAGAAAATTTTAATATAAATATCCCATCAACTAAGGCAGCCTTTTATATTTTCAAGCTGTAATTTTATTTCGTTTTTAATGGCAATGCAACTCATTAAATTTAATTATTTTACGCCTGATTCTTGGAAGCCCCTCAAACTTTGTTCAATTAACTGCATTTGTTGTTGTTGTTTTGGTTGCTTTTCTTCAGAAATGCACTTACTTTGTTGTGCTTCTATTGAAATTCAATTTACTCTCCTACTTTTAGAAAACTGCAAACCCATCAAAGTCCTTTTTAGCACACACATACACACAAACACGAACATAATACAAAAGCCTTCCACAGCGCAGTCTTGTATTTTGTTCAAATGCACCAAAAAGTTTTCCTGTAACTTGTGAATTTTGTTGCGGCACTGCCTTACAACGCCTTGCGGCACACACTCACACACGCGCACTCACACACTCACTTGAACATGTAGTTGTGTCCATTAAGCCGCCCAGCCACTGCAGTAATACTTGAGCGCTTGTTTTCGCGGAAATTTGAGCGTATTGCTGCCACCTACACACACTTGAAAATAAACACACGCGGCCGGTTTTAGCTAGGGGCCCTTATGCAGCTATTTCAAGGACCTTCATGTAATCGGACGCATACGATATCTAAGGCGTGCTGCACTCAAATCGGGCACCAAAATTGTGTTTTAAATAAATTCGCAATGAATAAATTTTGAAACGAACTTTTTTAACTTAAAATTTTTGAATTATTTTCTTCACTTTTGGCGCATTCCCAATGCATGGAAGATTCACTGCCTACCTTTTGACAATCTAGTACGCATTCATTGCCTTTTTCAAGTGCATGCAGATTTCTTTTAGGGATTACTTTTTAAGAAAAATACATGAAAAAATCAATTAAAATATTCCTTATATATGTTAAAATTGCGTAAAAAAATTTTTTTATTCGAAAATGAACACACTTTTATCATAAATGCAAAGAAAAATTAAGAAGCACAAAAAATTGTCCATAAATTATATTGCTTCTTTCTGTCTGTCTGCATCAAACTAATGCAAAAGGTGCTTTTTCTTTGTGGGAAAAATGCGGCAGATCTAAAATATCTTAAAGACAAAAGAATCTGCATTTTTTATTTGTTTGCAATTTTCTTAGAGATACCTAAAGTTATTTTTTTCACTACAATTCTTTAAAGTTCTCAACATTTCTGGTTCTCAAATCAATTTTTTTCAACAAAAGTTCAAAAGGGCCCCCCAAATTATAGGGCCCAAAAACCCGAAAAGCTAATAAAACGACAATGCCGCTATACGCTCAAGCACACACGCAGAATTTCTGCACACCAATTTCACTGCGTCGGCTGCTCCTTTTGCTCGCCGCTTGCCACTTGCCGAGCGAGGCGCTCCTTTCAGCGTATGCGGGCGTTGCAGCTCAAGCGTAGCACTTCAGCTACGGTATCAGTTACGCTTACTTGCTTCCCTTATGTGCAGCAAGTTTTTCCGCAATGCTTCTGCTTCCTCGCTTCCTTTGCCACAGCTTCTGCTAACTGTTTTTGTTTTTGCTTTTTGCATTCTTTTTAATTTCTGGCAATTTGCAGCAAAATTTCTACTACTTGCTTTGCTTGATTTAACCACTTTGGCCTTTCCATTCATAGTTCGTTTTTTTCTTCTTTTTCCTTTTCTTCTAAACAGCTGCCTCACTTCGCTACACCATATGAAGCTTCATCCTCGTTGCACTGGTAATTGCATTACATTAGACGTTAAGTTGCACTTTTGTGTGTTGTGTTGGTTCGTTCATGTCAGTTTGGAGCATTTTTATCCAACAAAAGGGATTGCAGATTCGCGATCATCGGCCTCGTTTTAGCTTGAAATCGAAAGATAGAAAATATCAAACTATGAAAGCAATTTTTGGGAACCCAAATTGGGACAGTCAACAATGATAACAGAGAGATATGCAATATTTTATTTCACGACGTAAATCGAAACGACCTTAATCGAGGTTACCTTAATCGAGTTATTACTGCACTTACAACTTACCGATTCAAGAAAATCAATTGCGCAATGTGAGCTTCGACTAGAAAGTTAAACTTCAAAGCAAAAGTTGTATTTTGCTCAGCAAGGAAAAACAAAAACACAAGCAAGAACGCCAACTTATATAAAACATGAAATTGTTGCTTATTGTTGTAAGCAGCTAGCAATTGTGTACAACAACAAGAGCATCAAAAATTACAATAGAACACGTTGCGGCAATAATACGGTCCAGCGCGCCTTTAGACATTCATGGATGTAAGAGTATTGATGTACTGTGAGCATTTGGTATTGCTCTTTATTATTTCGCTGCTGTTGCTTCAGCTTTTTTTTTTTATCAACTACGAAAAAAGAAATTATAATAAGAAGAAGACTCTAAATAATTGTAGTCTGGGTGGACTACCTCTTCCAACTTTAAAGAAACTCTTGAATGAATTCCTGCACAAAACTAAACAGGTTTAAATGTACCACAGCAATAGGATTGAAAATTGTTCTAGTTAAAAATATTTTCATAATATTAATTGATTACAATTGCATATACTTACATACATACTGGCACGAGAGCCCGTATATAAGCCCTATGGACCCATGAGAAGCTTCTTATAATAATAAACAATACTCTCGAAGTGTCCGATTTTTTCCACAGAGAAAATTTTTAAACACTCATCTTCCTTTATTTTGCACGGTATTACTCTGCCAGCTATTGAACCTATCGTAAAAGCGACCATGCCTACACTGAGCCACTGAAGCGCTATATACATATGAATCCGAATATTAAGCTTTGATCGAAGTCAGTTTCTATATAATCGTCTGATAACCAGCAACTTCGATCAACTTGCTTATGTTGCTCCTGCTGGTTATCTTACACTCATGCAGGTCTCTGCCAGTCTCAAATCCTTTACAGCCACTGATGTACGAGTATAGCAATGCCGATTTCAAACCGGTCACTCCTTTCTTCTCTGCTGTGCTGCCATAGAGCTGGAAGTACCAATGAAAAGAGCCTGTTGATTTTTGGGCCTTAGATTTCGTCGATTACTACTTTAAAAAATTTAGTTCGTGCATTATAGACTGGCACAAAAAGTATCCAATGGAAATAAGTGCTTGATATGACACTTTAAAATAATAAACAATAAAACTTACAAATTGTTGGCAATGCAATAAGTTGTTTACCATTTCGCTTTTTATTGGAATCAATGAAGAGATAAGGTAAGTCACAACAATAAGTCAACATTTCAAACATTTGTGCAGCTAATAAGCATTTTTTTACAGTAAATAAAAGACGACAAATAAAACTCAATTGTGGCAAAAATATATAATGAGCGCTTAAAAAAATTGTTTACTAAGCTTTTTATCTTGAATTAGAGAAGTGTGAGTGTGAGTCCCTAGATGAACAATTTATTACCATTGTCGAATAAGAAAACAACATCGAGATACGCTGACCAGGCATTTTACATGTGCACGTAAACACACGCACACACAAACAGGAACAGGAACAGAAAGATGACGATGCTCTTTCGTCAATTGACCACTCACACAGCCAAGCACAATAACAAGAATAAATCTTGATAATAAGTTTTCAGCTTGAACTTCTTGCCACTTGCTGAGGATACTTATAAGGATACACACAGAGAGAGCATGTCAGCCTGACTCCGAAAACAAGTGGCTTCACTTCTGTACAACGCTATGAACCGCACATAAACATCGTCCGTTCAGGTCGGCTCAGAGTGCTTGAGACTAGCAGAAGGGGCAACCATAAAGACTATGATATGCGCTGCGAAATAATGCCTTCACAGAGGAAGATTATTTTGATGTTTCCAGTTGGTCAAAATTCAACATGCCTTTCAGCCTTGAGCTCTTCCAACATCTTTCGAAGATTTTTAACTCCATCTACAAAAAAACAGTTTATACCACAAGTAGAATTATATAATTTATCAGCTTTTCCTCTCGGGCTCAGCAAGAAATATATTGTATGGCTGGGATGGACATCTAAGATCCTTCGCGTTTTACCGAGGGCACTACCAAAGTATGATATCATCTCAGCTTGCAAGAGAATCATTATAGAGAGCATTAACAGAATATGAGCTGATATAGCTTACAAAAGAACGATATGAAACGCATTGTTATTGTACTTTTTAAAAAAATAATTTCATAATTTCAATCCTAAATCACCCAACCTTACCATTTGTAGCCCAGCTTAACCAAACAAGCTTAACCCTGATTCCCCCACAGCTATACAAAATTTTGCTGTTTTTTTAGTAGAGTTGCACATTGTTTTCGATCTTTAAACGTTCCAAGTCACACAACAAGCACTTAAGCACACACATACACATATACTCTCTCACACAAATAGCAATAAAACTTCGTTGCTGGCTGATTATAAGACAGCATCAAAACAACGGCAACGCAGCGTAGCGCAGCAAAAGGGGCACGTGAGTGGAAAATGAAATACTTCGTATAATCAGCAAAGCTCAGCCGACTGCCATTCAACCCGCCGACCCCGCACAAGCAGCTCATCTCAGCAGTCATTGTCTTGTAAAATCTTTACTTCATTTTGCCAAAAGCTGTCTCAGCACCTCTTGCCCCTTAACCCTTACCGCTGCTACGTGGCAACACGCTGGCACATTTGACCAATTCGACTCGTGAAATGTTCAAAAAGTTGTAAAACATACGCTGTACCTTTTTGCGCTCGCTGTTCGACTCCGGCTTGTCACCAGTTTGGCAACAACCTTTTTTTAACGGCGCGCTGTGCTGTCGGCATTCCTCGGCGTGTGCCCTGGCGAGCAGCCCTTACGTGGCGCAATGATAAGCCGCTCAATTGGCGGCGTTGTGCTTTTTATTTGTTTTGCGGCGTAATGCTTCGAGTAGGCAGGACTAGTCAAAAGGAGCAGTGCAGTGGTGGGCATCTGTGGAGTAGGGCAGAGTTGGAGCAGCTACTTGGTATTGGCATTTGCAGCTAAGATTTATGTGCGTAAAATCATGCTGACGGCATCAGGTGATTTAACACTTTAGATAACTTTCCCCTACGCTTTGCAATGTGTGCGCAAGTTTTTTATTGCCCAAGAACACACAGCCTTTGGGCCTTCTCCTGCCCATCAACGGGCTACAAAGACTTCAAATAAGTTTCCTTACGCATTCCGGTCTCGCATTGACGAGTGTGTGTATGTGCTGGACCGTAGTAGCGATTTCTTTGGCTGGGTGTTGTCGTTGCTGAATCAAGATCAAGTGTAGATATAGACATATTGAACGTTCTTCAGATATGGCAACTAAAATTGGTCAGCTAATTTCGTTCAAAATAAATATCGTTATTTCAGTTCGTACGGAATTTTTGTGTTCTTTGTTGGTATTAGACAAGCTCTACTTTCCCCCCACCCACTAACCTATGATCCTTTCAAAACCAACAAGTGCTTTGCATGTATAGGGGGCATCCCCTGATTGTTGGTTTAAGCGGGAAAAAAAGCTCTGATTTTTCTAAAATTAGACTAGTATTAAATAGCCTATCTATCGAAGAAATTTTTTCTTTTAATATCAAAATCGACTTTCCAAATATAGGACATATAACTATCGATTTTTTTGTATACTTATTTATGCTTATTTTTAAAATATAACCTACATTTCTTTAAAACAAAGTTACCATTCATATTTATTTAAAAATGTACTATCAGAAAAAAGATTTATAAAAACTGTGAGAAGGGTCCGTAGGAGCTCCAAAAAATGTCTATGTGGTGCGGCTCTGTTGATATACGCGAATTTAGAAATATCTATATACATATATACACATATATGTGTATATGTCTATGTATATATGTGTGCGTGTGCAAGTGTGCAGAATGTTGATGCGAGTCTTTTACTCTTGAAATTACGAAAATCTTGTTTTTTCTTCGATTTTATGTATTATTGGGCAGCAAATAAACATGAGAATTGTAGCGTGAGTTGTCATATTGTCGAATTATAAAAGTATTTTGTTGCTGCAAATGAAATCTATTACGTGCCGGGCATATGAGAAAGAGAATGCAGGTAGTCCTTAGGGCAATCAAAATGTGTATGTAATTCAAGCTATCTTTAGGAAGGAGCATTTGAAATATGAAAAAAACAGAGTGTGAAGCATTGGTGGGCAAAATATTTAGAATAAATAATTTCACAATCAAAGAATTATAAATAGCATAAGTTAAGCAGTGTGATTATTCGCAAAAACTGAAAATCAGTTTCTTTGTCAAAATCAAACAAAAAGCTAAGAATTCCATGAATAATCAGAGTAATCACAACAACAAGTTATCACTGAATATATTAGTAATAAACATTTCAAAATGTTTAAGTAAACAATTTGAAAAAGGCATTCAGAATTACCAAAAATTCTATCCTTTTCTAAAATAAAATAGAAGCATATTTCCCCACTTCTATTAGAGAGTCTTTCCTTCCTCTAACTTTCAAGATTTTCAAAGCACTTACTTTACTCTTTGTGCCTGTCATTTATTTGCAAATTATATAAATAAATCATTTCATATGCACATGCATATCTTCCAAAAGATTTCTTCGCATCTACTTAATATACCTACATAGAGTATATAAAAGTATTCGAAGATTACACCACAACGCCATTAGCCATGCAATGGCCCACTCAATATTTATACGAAGCACATAATTCACGCCACATTATTTTCAATTTTCAACGATACACAGTGAAACACTCCATATTCGTCTAAGTGGCAACCCTTTTTTGGGGCATACCCAAACCAGGCACAAAAAACTGATAAATGGCTACGCAATCAAGCAATTTACAAATTCACACGCATTTTTCGAGCTGCACAACTAAGCGATGACGTCGAACCCAGAACTACTATGCCCTATAATTGGAAATAATATCCCAACTTGTTCTCATTTCCCTTTTAGCATGTAGGCAGACAGAATCATGCGTACGCATTTGTGCCCTTTTTCATAATATTTCAATTAATAGTTAATACTTTTGCAAGCAGATTGAAGAGGCCAAATTTAGCATGCCAGACATGCTGTGCAGATTGACAGACAGACAAACAGACAGACAGACTCATCGGTCAGAGTGCTCATTTTTCAAAGGAATTACGCACTACTACATGCTATATGTATGTATGTGTGCAACTGCTAATGTGGTAGGCATGAAAATTCCTGTGGATTTTGTGGTTGCTCTTTGGATGGCCTTCTCTTTAGCTGCTGAAAAATATAGTTGCAATATCAAACCGTAGCATCGCTATTAATATTGTCTGAAAAGCCAAGCAGTTGATAGATTTAAATGTCAAGACCAACTCAACTATCCTACGAAAAGGTTGCCTGCCAATAGCGGTAAGGTTTGGAATTTATTGGCAGCATACAGAATTTTAATGCTTTGCTGTGTAGAAGTCAAAATCGTGCAACTCCATTAGAATTTTATTTTCTCAGGTATTGCATTGGAATTACGCCTACATTTAAATAAGCACAGGAATCACAATTGCACACATACACTACAAAGGAGTCACACAGCAACAAAATAAAGACGCGCAATAACAGGGCGTCGCAGTGACTCAGTGCATAGATGCTCGAAATCTATTGTGAGAGTTGGCTGGTTCGAACCCCAGCAGACTCATATCATCCAAAGAAAATTAAGAAAAATTGTTCACAATTAAATCTTTGTACGGCGCCATCTCTGACTAGGAATTGGCAACTATCATATATATAACACCTGTGGCAAAAAGCCTTGTCTGTGCAAGAGCTAAAAACCCACAAAGTAGACTATAAAAACTAAATTTTTTCAAATGCATTTTTGTACTGAGAATTTCCAATATTCACACGCCCTTTTGGCGAATTAAAGAAATTCAAAAACCATCTTCCAACCTGTACCAAACAAACTTTTGAATTTTTTCGCTGCAAATAGCTTGAAATTTATTCCTTTCAATAGGGTCCGCACCTTTTACAATTTCCTATTTTCAAGATGATTGCAGTTCCTGACCTATACTCCAAATTCGGATCCATTGTCATTTAAAACCTGAATTCAAAACAGAAACCTCAGACCTGCAATCGAATTGGTATACGAAAGTTCTATACAATCTTGCTGCTGGTTGAATACTTGCACTTGTACTTTGACCTTCCATTATGCTCCTGCTTTTTATTGCGCTACTATAACCTGCTTGGAGTAGTAACTTTGTTTGCTACTGCTTAACTTCCTGCTTCCATTTCTCGCTTCCGACCAACTCTACAAAGTAGAAAAGCTCCGCCATTGCACTCTGAGTGGCAGTAGGTGTGTGTGTGCTGCCATTGACCACACACACCCAGCCATCATACTAGCCATGAATAGCGGCATTGTTAGCCGAAAGGATTCGCTTTGTATTTGGTGATGCAGCCTTTGTGTTGTTTTGCCGATTTTTATTGTTTGTTTACGTATACTTTTCTTCTCCTTTTCGCAATTCTTCGACAAGCGACATGAGCAGTGCAGCCAACGGCCTCGCTTCAGACTCACACATACATATGCAGAAAGCTACATTGGAAATAGCAATGGCTTCTTCGAAAAAATTTATAAAAGTAGCTTGAAATCATGCGTCAAGAAAAATTACAAAAAAATTACAAATTCGAGTTATGAAAGTATTTAAACCAGTATATGTCGAAAATTAAATTTCGAAAACATTTGAAAGAACATTGAACTATTTTGAATGTTTTTGTTTAATCTCAGTGTCCTGTCTGTATTTCAGCTATTCTTAGACTTGCTTTCTATTCACTTCTGCTGCACACTAGCTTAAACAGCTTCAATGCTTCGAGCAAGTCCATGCGCAACGATTTTCTGCTAGACGTTTATCCTTTTTTAATATGCCGCAAAGTATGCCATCAATTTCGGTACAATAATTGCAAGAGCTAGCAATTTATGTGCGCCGATTTTGCAACGCAAAATTTAATGCTTCTGCTATACTTTCCACCATAATAATAATTTTATTGGCAACACTGGCGCATAATTTCAAAACGATTTTATTTATTGCCTTTAATCATGTCATCAATGTGGCTGGCTGTAGATATATATGTATATACATGCATTTTATGCAGTTGGATTATGCAATAACTTTTCACTGCACGATGTTAGGGTGTGTGTGTGTGTATGTATGTGTATTTATATATGTAGAGCGCTGATCTGGCGGAATTCGCATATTTTTGCAGTCGCTGGCTAAATGAAAATTTACGTAGTTTCCAATTTCAATTTCAATTGATTGCCGGCAGCGCTGGCATTTTAGGCGCATTGCTCCACTGCTGCTGCTTCCACTTGCCACACGCTTACGACAGCTGTCATATTTGAGCGGCTGAACAGGTCGCATGTGGCAGCACATTTTTCAATTTACGCGCACATGTGCATATTTTTCTGCGTTTCAGCGGAAACGGATGCACACTTTTTAATTTAAATTGAACTTTCACAGCTGCAATGGCCGTAAAAAATTTGTGGCATGCATGTTATTCTTAATGAGAAATGGTTGCTGACTTAAAATCAAAATTCTGTAAAATCTGTAAAAATGCGCAATTTTTAAAAATTTTTAGCATACTTTCAGCAGCTTCAAGCTGTAGAAAATTTTGCAGTTTCACATACTTTTCGGCTTAGCATAGAATTTGAGCACTATTTTCACAATTTTTGATATAACATATTGACAAATTCTTAAATTTCCAGCCAGTTTTCAACTCCATAAATTCTGCCAAAACTTTTGCGCAAGCAATATAAAAACTTTAAACAAACTCGAAGAAGTAATGTAAAAATGCGTAGCATACTTTTTGGCTGCTGCCAAAAGGAATCTATAAGTATCAATTTATAGCAATGCCCACTTGAAAAGTTCAAGTTTGCAACTACAAAAACTGTTGCCTCAACAGTTGACAACTGGCCTTTGAACTGTTCTATTCTGCTCGGCAAGTGCTCTGGCCAAAAAGAGTTGTCTAAAGTTTCAATTGATTGAACCTTGCATGTCCTTTTAACATGCACATTAAATTTTATGTTATGTTATTTTTTGCTGCATACTTGTTGTTGCTGCTGTTGTGTCTATGGTAGCTGCTACTGCTTCAAAATACAAACACATAAAATTTAATATGGGTCAGCTTCACTGACATTTACATGCCTTTTTACTTTTCCTTATTGGCAATCGGTCTTCAGCGTCCGTTTTGCCGGCGCTTGCCCTTTAGGCACAAGCACATGTTCCAACTTGCAATACATGCACACGCACACATACACGAAAAGGGTTGATTTGGCAGCATATTTTTCTTACCCGTTGGCGTTTTATGTGCGTCTGTGTGTGAGTGTGTGTGTGTGTGCCTGCGTTTATGGCGGTCGGCAGATTTTTGCGAGTTTTTTTTGGGGGCGAAAATTATGTCCTTTATGTTTGTCTGTTGGGGAAAAGGGTTTAACATATCTCATGCTAGTTTTTTTGTGTTCAGCAAACCAATGTCAATTGCTGTTGAAAGTTTAAATGTTGCGTATTTTTAGGCCCTTCAGCAAGTTATGCGACATTTTTGTGGCATGCCTATAAAAAAAGGGCTAATAAAGTATGTCGCTTTTAGACTGAGCTGCAAATTTTGTAAACTTGCTGAAAAATTTGTGCCATGTAGAAGTGTGTATAAGTGGCATATTTTTAGGCGTCGCAACTCAAGCCAGCAAACAGAAAGAAAGCAAAACTATATTTTGTAATTTTTTGTAACAAAATAGACCAAATAATAGAATACATTTAGAAAAAATTAAACGAATGTTTGCGACGGCAGCCTAATATGGAAAAAAAGTTACAAAACAATTTCTATGATTTAATTCCAGCTACTTTTTCCTTGCCTACTTTAAGGCTTTTTTTTTAAGCTGCTTAGCACTGTCATGAAATATAGCCCTAAGTCTATGACCTAATTACACACTATCAATCTTAAATTTAACGACTTATTAAGAAAATCATTCTCTTTGAACCATTCTTGCATTCGATCGGCATATTTTTATGGGTTCATCAAAAATTTTTGATTATATTTCTGGCATATTTTCAGCCAATTCCTATATTCAGTCATAACAAATATACAACTATCTCTTATTGCTGACTATTTATGCAAAATTATGCAACAGTATTTGTTACTCTTTTTTCGATTCCATTAAAGTTTGCTCATATTTTCGTTTTGCATACTTTAAGGCTGTTACACTTTTTGAAGTGCTCTGCAAACTCCCAAAATATAAAAATACTTTTACTTAAACTTCAGACATGCACTTTATGACTACTTTTCGCCAGCATAAAGCTGAAAGTAAGTGAATGCTTCGGGTCAACTGCGCAAAGTCTTGCGCATAACTTTGCTTTTATATAAAAACAAGAAGAAGAAAAACTATAGCAACTGCAGTCAAAATAATAAATCTCATGGCATTCACCTGAGCATGAATGTGTGTGAGTGTGCGAGTGTATGTTTAGTGGTAAGTGTGCGCACAAGCAAATATTTTGCCTTCTGAGTGAAAATTTGCAAGCATACTTTTTGGCAAATTACCTGTCTAAGAAGCTACACGAAATGCATAAACTAACAAGCCACACGAACACTGCGAAGATAAAAGTATGCTAGGGATTTGTTTAAGAGAACTCTTCAAAATACTTTTGTGTTCTTCAAAGTAGAGAAATTTCTTGCTGAAGCATAAGAACAAAGCCGTCAAAATATTTGTTGCCATGGAAAAAGCTTTTTTCAATTGAAATAAATGTTAGCAACAGAGCTTTGTTAGAGGCTCAGCCTATAATTGAAATATTTTTCTTCTTGATTAGACGATTCGAATGGCATTGCATATTTTTGAGCGCTGAACCTTTTTAAGCCTTCATAATTCAAACAATTCTTTTGATATAGCATTCAAAAAGTGTACAATATTATTCACTGATATTCACTTCCGCTTTAAAAATTCAAAGTAGCCATTCTTTTGAAAGCAGCAGTTTTATTGCTATTACCAGTTTTTAAGTCTGCTCAAAGAATCTTTTAATTTCGATTCCAATTCCACATTTTTGTTAGTATGTACTTTTTTCTCTTCCAGTAGGCCACAAATCCAAAAAGTGTACTTTATAATTTTAGAATAATTGCACAATTTAAATTTCGCTTACGATTTCGGTTAAATATTTTCAAAATTGTATTGATTTCGGTAATGATTTTCGTTTAAGCACAACTTCTTTATTGATGCTTCTTCATTAAATCCTCTAATACTACAGTTCTACTGCTATCAAATGAAGGTTGGTCTTAGCTCACAATCTTCGCTCTATATATACGAACGGATGCCTGTGGCAGCTTCCGGCATAAATTCATGAAATTCGTGAAATTCGTCAAATATTTGTGCCTGCAGTCGAAGAAAAGCGCAAACAATAACATTTTCTATCGTCACGCATAAATCAGCTTAACTTAATATCCACTCGTAAAAAAGTTTAGCGCCGCTATTATCCTTTCGTCCTTTCGCCCTTTTGCTTGCAATGAATGATTGAATCGTTGACTTGTCTGCAACATAATTCCTTGGCTGCGACTTGGAATGCGAAATTTTGTGGTTGTTTGTATGTAGGCATACATTTATATACAAGGATTTATGCGTGTGTGTCTGAATATGTGTGTATTTGTGGCAAAGTGCTATAAAAAAGCAGTCATTGCTAAATGCATCAATATCAGGCATTTAAATTGCGCGCGCCGCAGTTACTGAAATTCAAATGACTTTGTTTTGTGTGGAACTTTTAAGCGCAACTTGATGATAAACAAAGAGAAAGAGCATAAGCAGTGAAGAAGAAGGTGCAGCATGGGAGTGGGTCAAAGTAAAAGTCAAAGGCTTAACCCTAGCTGACCTGATATGAAAATGCATTGCCGCCTTGTCAACGCGACCGAAAGAAACTCGTTAAATTAATCTGCTTTTGTTGTTCTGTTTTGAAATTCGATTAAATGTCAAAAAGTTTGCTGGACCCCAAGAGAAAATTTTGTGATTGTTGTTATTGCTGTTGTTGACTCAGCCGAAGTTGCTGCTGCTGCTGAGATTGCCACTTGCTGGCACCAAAATTGCTGCTTCAGTGTTTGTGCATGCACCTCCTATCAGCTGTGCTCTAGCCTCCTTGCTGTTTGTCCCTATGCTTATCCTGAAATTAAGTTCTTGCGCACGGAAGGCATAAAATTTTGAAAACACATTCATAGCGGCAGCAATAAGGATAGCAACGAGCCAGCAAGTCGTAAAATCTTTTAAGTGTGCTCCGGAAGCTGCCAGAGCTATTTAACCCTTCTAAATATCCTTGTGTCTGTGATATATTTTGTCGAGTTTGAAGTGTTTTGCTGTTTTGTGTGTTTTATATGCGTACATTTAACAAAAGTTATGAACTTTTGTTTGCATACTTTTGGGAGTTGTACCAATTTAAATGACATAAGTGTGCGTGATAAAATTTCGTAAATAAAACTCGCGGCTATTGAGTGAATTTTCGCATATCAGCATTTTTCTAATATGTGTACCCTTAGTATAATTAAAAGTAAAATCTCAAAAGTTAGAAATCTTTCACAGCATACTTGCAGGCGCATGTGTGCCAATGAAATGGTACAGGGTGCGCAATCTCAATCGCTAATTGAATTTTATTTAAGCTTACCCTTTAACAATTTAATTTAATTAGATTCCGAAAGCAAATGGATTAAGTGGACGCGTTTATTGATGAGTTAAAGGTGAGCTCTTTTCCCGGCAATTTCCATTACATTGGACAGCTTCTCGTGCAATATCGCTCAAATTTTGCATCGAATGTTGGCTTTGAGTTCTTCTATAGTCTTGCCCATAAAAATAAGTTGACGAATCTGACGAAAACTGTTGAAAATTTATTTGTGTTAAATGGTTGGTGAAATGGTTTCGAAGATATAGCTCAAAGAATTAACCTGATCCCTTAGGCACACTCCATTTCTCAACCTAGAATTCTATGAAATCAGTGTCCCTAGGTATTTGATCACGCATTACTGAAACATTTTTTTCGAAATAATTTTTAAAATTTTTTTTCAATTTAAGTTGACCGCTATTAGGGAATAAGGAATTAGGGAATTTTGTTGTCTATTCTCTCTGAAGTATTGTTGGAAATTGCAAGATCCATAGATTCCAAAACAAATTTTCTTAATTTTACATATATTTGTTTCGAAGATGAATGCTTAAGAACTTTTGGTCAGACGGGCAAGGAGAAGCACTGCTGTTCACAGAAACCAACCAAAGCCAAACAAATGACAGACGGGCAAGGAGAAATTAATTTCGATCGCTAAAGAGGGTACTTCTGGTACAGACCCTAAGTGCGCGAGCCCGACTCGCACTAGACTGCTTTTTTATATAATCTAGAAATATCGGTATTATATGTCTGACACATATTTTTCGCACATACCCAATTGCATGCACCTACTTACTTACCTTAAGGCTGATGCTCAAGTATATTTGCTTTTGCTTTGCAAAGTTTCTACGGATGAAAATCCATTACCTTTACCAATGTGCCAACGAAAATTGGAATAGCAGCAACCTGGACACACAGTAAAATCGGTATATGGTGCAATTGCAGTAATCATTCAAGCGCGATATTTGCAGCAAACAAAATGAAACGAAAAAAGTTCGCAGAGAAGAGAAAAGTGCAGCTTGAGCAGAAAATCGAAAAAGAAAAAAAGTGTAGGTACTTATTTCTTTTTTGAACTTGCATTCGCAAGAAGACGTTCATGTTTATGTGTATGAGCTGCACTCACATACAAACTCACACTTGTGCTTATGTGTGCGAGTGTGTGTGTGTATATGCACATACACAGCCACAGCAGCAAAGATTGTCTTGCTGCCACTGCAGCAGCTTTTTCTCTTTGCCACAGTCTATTTGTCGGACTCCGCTCTACTTTGCTGCTGTTTTTCTTTTTTTTGTCCAATATTTCAGTGCCTCGGACTGCTGGAAATTTTCGCTCAAGCGTATAACAGCAATCTCTGCATAACTCCCAGTTAGTTTTCCAGTGATTTTCTTTGAACAAATATGGTATGTTCTTTTGCCTTTCCTGTTTACGTAGCTACCTTGGCCGAAAAAGGAAATGCTTACTTTGGTTTGCTGAAGCGTAACTAGTTGTGCTTGTCTAGCCGGGCACACAAATACACATATACATACATATACACACATACACCAAATATATGCAATCATACATGTATAGGTACATATTATGATGCATAAGCTTCATAATTGTTGCAGAGAAACATAAGCATAGTATCCTGTTATCCTTTTACCACTACTCTTGAGATATTATGAAGATGTTATAAAATTTTATTTTTAATCTTTAGACATTTTTATAAATACTTATTTAGAATCAATATTAAAATATTGAAAAAATTTTATTTTCGTTTATATAAATGTAATAAAAAAATGTATTAAAAGGAAATTCATTATTTTTGCTTGAAATTTAAGGATTTTTTTTATCAGTTAGAATGATACGATTTAGCTCAAATATGGCCCGTTCCTTTCAATAACCTGTTGCCATTTTGAAGGTTACTCTATAAGGCCTCTTTCATAGTACCCCTCGTCTCTTTTGGCAAAAAACTGGGACAGTCGATTTTCACAAGCTTCTCTTTAAGTGAATTTTTCACCAGCAAAATCATTCGCCAGAGACTGGAACAGCTGGTAATCACTTGGTGACAGGTCTGGTCTATAAGGTGGATGCGAAAGAGCCTGCCAACGAAGCTCCAGGTGTAATATTTCTAAATAAAATTGTTGAAAATAAATTTCCATAAAAATTTGTCCGTCTTATCTACTTTTGTAAGAAGATCCGACATGATTTTGATATGGCTTTCACATACTTTTGATATGATTTAATGCTATTGATGGAAGATGAATCGTACATAAAATTAAAGAGATATCTTCAAGATTATTCTAAATTATTCAAGCATGGCTTTTTCTTGTACCAGAACCAGAAGGATCATCAAAGACACTTATCTTTTGTCCAGTGTATTTGCTAGTCAGTTCTGCCTTCATATTCTACTTCCACGCTTTTTCTTCTGCTACCATTTCACGCTTCGCTGCAGCAGCTCATACATTGGTCTGCTTAGTTTTACCGACATTTTCTCTTTAATACTCACATCGCCTTATTCCTCCCCCCGCTCTTGCCCGTTCCACAAGTCCTGCAGTTTGCAATTTCTGCAATATAACAACAGCGTCCATGCGCACAGTAGCTTTGTTATCCTTAAGCGCTACCTTGCACATGCATGTACCCTCATCTATCTTAGTATGTATGTATGTATGTGTGTGTATGTATGTTTGTGTGCCGCTATCAGCTGAACCGTCGTTCACAGTCGTTTGTTTCGCATTTGATGTTGCATTTGGCGCGTTCGTGCAACAATTGAGGCGTTCACCGCTGCACCTTGACAAGCGCATTTATTTATTTCACCAAACGGCATAATCGACAATAACTTCTGCATGTGTATGTGTGCAGGTTGCTATCGCGCACATATGCCTTTCTGTGTGAGTGACACTTTTTCGATTATGACAATATAATATGTGATATTCTTTGCGGTTGCTTGCTTTGGAAAAATTAATCGAAAATACATGTCCTTTTTAATAGCATATTCTGCGAAGGAAAAATATTTGTATGACAGAGTAGAAATAGTTTGACAATTATAGCCAAAAGTTTAGAGGTCCTCATAGATGTGGAGCTTCGAAGGTCAAGAAGCAACTCTCTTAGGGGATCCGTACGCTATATTCTGCGTTTGTATATATATACTATTTAGGTGACTAAGTCTGCTGCTTAGTAGCCTCTTGCCTAGTCACAGGATGTTTTCTGCTCTTTACTCGCCTTCGTATTAAATATCTTATGTTGTTATTACAATAGTTTGTAAACTAAAACTCCTGGTTTAATTTTCATTATTTTGAAATTCAAATATCAAAAATCTAATAATTGTTACCTAATATAAATATGTTAACTATATTTTTTTTCTGACAGATATTCCTTAAATACATACAAACTAAAAAAGCCAAATATGATAATTTGAAGTTTATGGCATTAACATAATAAGATAGCTTCTATCTTTTTTGCAACCCGCTGGCCATTAGTTCTACAACAACATGCTTCACAGTTTTGTTGCACAAATCAAGTTACATACGCAATTTGTTGCATGTATTTTTTTACAAGTCCCTAACAAAAGCGCACACCGAAACTACGCAGCGTAAAGAATCTTACATTGTATACGTAAATTGCTAACAAGTGCTTGTGCAGATGTGTGCAGATGTGCATGGGGAATTCAAGTTTTGATAATTTATTTTATCTCATTTTATTTGCGTTACTTTGTTCGCGCCACCCCTCCCTCGCTACATTTTCCCAGCAGTTGCACACTTTACTTGCTCTTTTGTTTGAAATATTACAATTTTATTTGATTTCTATTTGTGTGGTTCAGTGAATTTTTCCACTCTTTCGTTTCGTATCTTTTCTTTTTCCACGTTGCAGAGATAGAAGTGAAATTTATTTATTGCACACTTATTGCAGCATATTTCAAGGCGAATTGAAATGCCAGACGGGTTTTTTACAATTTTACCTGAAGTGCGTTGCACGTTCAATTTTCCTTGGTAGTAAAAAATTGTTTGCAAGACATTTGCTCGTCTACCGTTTTATAAAGGCAGTGTTTCTTAGATATCTTTAAGCAAGGGTCACTGGTTCAATGCCTGGCTGAGACGATTTAATTTACTAGAAAGAAAAACGTGCTTTTTTGTTGGACGCAATCTCTCACAATGACTCTGATATTTTCTTTACAGTATGTTCATTTTTGTATAGCATAATTTCAGATGGTCCTAGTTATAACAATTGAATTATAACAATTATAACGTAATTTTTTGACTTAAGACTCCATTATCTTGTGAGGAGGTAGTATATTATAATATAAGCTATCAGAAACTGCAAAAAATTGTGTTTCAAATAAATTTGGGTTATGGCCTTATTTCACTTTGCCAGCGATATAAATGAATACGAGTGGAGAAGATCCTTTAATCGAAATGATCTGATACTACGGATACTAAAAGACGTTCTGAACTCTACTTACGAAAATAAATTTGACTATTCTGAAATCATTCATATACCTGAACTCAATGGATTCATTTCTTTAATCAATATAACTGTTTTGTAAACCAATTTTTTTTGTTTTTAGAATCAATTTGACAATTTTGCATTGAGTTTGACTCCTTCAAAAATCAGTTTCTCCGTTTCTAAAATCAATTTGAAAAATCTGATTTCAATTTATAACTAAAATTATCTAAATTAACTAAATTTCTTTTGACTTTTTCTACATTTCTGAAATTAGTTTCGTAGTTTCTGAAATCATTTTGACAAATCTGATTTCAGTTTCTTAAATAAAATTGACTAAACTAACTGTTTCTGAAATCAGTTTCACCATTTCTGAAATCAATTTGACAATTCTGATTAAAATTTCTTGAATAAACTTCAATAAACTGATTTTCAATTGGCTAGTTCTAAAACGAATTTGAACGTTTTTGAAACCCATCTGAAATTTAACTGGGGCCCTTACTGTATATTGTTTCGTATCCTAAAGCATTTATCTCCCCTTTCAGATTCTTTGCCTTTTGCTTGCAGCTCGCTAATATTGCTGCATTTCATATGTTTAAAATCGCTTTAAAATATAAGCGCATATTATATAATAACCATAAAGGAAGCACACACACGCACACATGCACACATATGCAGCGTGTCTTGTCATTGTCAACTTTGCAAGTGGCAGCATTAAAATTCGCTGTTCAACAGCCACATGTCAGTCTGACACACACTATGACAACTCCCGCATGCTCACTCACACACGCTTGCATTTACACGCACTTGTTTACTAGCAGCAAAAACATTTTATAAGCCTGTGTAAACACACGCACAATACATGTAAACATAAACGCCACATTATGTTAGACGGCTGCCGCTTCACTTTTGCCCCCGCTTCCCACTTCCCCTTCTTCGTCAGCTTAGCTGCTATGCGCTTTGGCCTACGCATGTCCTTAAAGATGCCAACTGCCTGCTGATTATGTGTAGCATATTTTTGTGCGCCGCTTATCTGCTACGCAATGACCATCAACGAGGCATAGGACGTTCGGCAAGCAGCTCTTTAACGATTGCTCCCCTGCCGCTGCCACTGACTGTGCGCCGATTCGACCGTGCGTCCTGCTACTTTTGCTTTCTTAATGTTCTGTCTTGAAGTTGACTAGGATGCTTACAGCCACTTAATGTGTGTCAGTGACTTTGACAGGCAGAAGTCCTTTCTTTGACTAGCTTGCTCTTACGCTCATCTTCTATGTCGCTTTTTCTCCATTGTGCGTGTGTTTGTGTATTTTGTAAGAGTGTGTGCATGATATTTTAATGCTAATCTGTAAGCTATACTTGCGCAAGCTGAGATGAGAAGGTCAACATTTAATAGAAATTTAAGTATTACTGCTGTTGACAGTTACATTTTGTCATGTTAATTGTGTAAGCTAAGACAGAAATATTGAAGCATACTTTTAGGAAGATGAAAAAAAGGATAAACTACGATAATGGATGGAGATATCAAGTTTGGCTACACCAGAGCAAAAGTAGTGCATATATCTTATACATGTAATAAAGTCACTATACTTATAGCGGAAAAAAGCAAAATAAATCCGTTACCAAAAACGGATCTATTTTCTGATTAACGGAACTAATTATAGCCTACTTTCATTTCACAGCTGTTTTATCAGAAATCTTACCTATTTAGGATTCGTAAATTAGTCCTGCACTGAGCTACCAAATTGCTAGCATTATAGTCGTAAATTGATTTTGCAATCCGATTTCAAACCTAGAAGCATAACAACTGACAACACCACTTTTGAAGGACTAAATAGTTTGATTCATATTAAAAACATCTAAACCTATAAAAATCGTTGCACTCTTCGGTTTCCATGAAAAGTCTCTCAACTTTGACTACCATTCAGTGAATGAAAAATCTCTACATACTTTTAGCCGGCACGTAATCTACATATTGATCTCATTTTATGTTCACTGGATCTTAAGTGTTCCATAGAAAATTTTAAAATCTTTAAGGTTAGCGATTAAAAAATACATATATGAGCAAGCTGATATTTAGATGCTTCCTGATGGTGCTATTGGACTATATTTTTAACGAATAGAAACCGGAATTTAGGAAATAAAAATCTGCCCTAAATAAAAACTGATATTAATTTTATAAAATTGTACTGGCAAAAATTCGTCAACATAGCCAAGATAAAATTTCTAAATATCAATCCAACTCAGTTGCTTGAGATAGGGCAACACTGACTCTGTGATGATGTTCGACAGCAATTTTGTTGCTTTTTGCTGTTATTGTTGTTGTTGCCTTTTCTCTTTGCTTTTCTTTCATTTGAGATTTTGCTATTTGTTTTTGCCAACGCCTAAAAACATATAAAAATCTATATCTATGAATATATTCGTGCCGAAAAGATACACATAAACGCTGGCATTATCGCACGCACAAGCTGCTCTCTACTTAATCTCTTTGCCATTTGCTGGCGCCTATATCTTTTCGATAAGTTCGGCAAACAGTGGCAGCCGGAATTGAAATGCGCCCATAAGTATGCTAGAAAATTGGAATTTGTTGCTGCTACTGTTGCCATTTCGACAGACATTGCCGATTCGCTATAGCCTGCCAGAGTATGGTGCGGCATGGAAAAGGGTCCACTTCGTCCAACTGATTATTATGATTATGCGTGCATTGTTCATGCTTGCGCAAATGAGTGTACCCGCGGGAGCGATTCGCACGAACGAGCCGCCAACGCACACGCATAAATGGACGCAACAATGGCAGAGCCCAACATACAAACATATCAAGCATAGATAAACAACAACAAACATAATGAGCACAGCAGCAGAGAGATGGGCGAACGCCCATACATACGTAGCAAAGCGTAGCGTGCGAATTATGGAAATTGCACAAAATATGGCAACACTGTGTATTGTGGAGCAGCAGACAAAGCGGCAGCATCATTAGAAAAATGATGCAAGGATAACAATATCCTGGCATGCTTTTTGGCGTGTTTAAGGTTAAATGCTAACAAATCGATTTAGCTTGTCATAATTTGATTTAAATTGAATTTGATTTAATATGGAATTGAATTTTACCTTTTGCATTAAGCGGTCTGTGTAAAAATCTAGAGGAATGGCTTTTGTGGAAAAAATTTTTATAAATTGTTGTGGCAGCATTACAAATGGACTTGATAAATACAAAGCTATTTATAAAGCACATATCTTGCTTAATGGGTCAGCTGTTTTAGACTTCTTAAATCTCAAGTAGTAACATTTTTGAACTCAATAAGAGCGATTTTTGAATTTGTGCCTAAAATTGATTTTTCCAGCATTTTAGTCAAATATAATTTACTTTAATCAAGCTTTCTAAATCTCACTCGCTATAAATGCCATTTGTGACTTTAATATTGCCAACTAACACTAACGGAAATAATGATTTATTCATTAAAATTGCATTGTAATGAACTCATACACGCGCAGCTTAACGAGAGATTTGAATTGCATGTCAAGCAGGCTTTTAGGCGCTACAAGTAAAAGCAAAGCAAATCTCAATGGCATTCTATATAATTATATATATTTGTATGTATTTGTGCATGTTACCAATTAAATATGTGTCTGCCTCTTCAATGCCACACTCCAACAACACTTTGTGTTGTAAAGCTTGGCACTGATTTAAAATGCTTGCCAACATACAAACGCTCAAAAGTATGCTACGCTTTACTGCAATCACATGCAGCACAACAACAGCAGCAACAAAAATGCAAACAACAATAAATAAAATTGCCATTGATCCCACTATCATAAAAACACAAAAGCACTTTTAACAATTAAACAACTGCGTGTGCGCCGCAGCGTGTATTTGTGTTGTGCTGCCGACACCGGCGCCTAGAAGTATACAACGCGGCACCCTTTTATGTTGCCACAAAGTCAGGCAAGCAAAAAATTCATAAAATGGTTTACTTTCGGTGGGCATTTTTGCGTGTTGCCACCTTCAATTTTAAACAATTCTTTACCAACTTATTACATTGAGCATTAAGTGGTAAAACGTAGATAGCAGGCTGAAATCGATATTTCAAGAATTTTTCCAAAAAAGACGTTTCAATTTAGTAACGTGAAAATTTATGAATATATTGTGGTCGCCGTAAATAATTTTTCCATACTTATATATGCAAAAATAGCTTTTTTTATAGTTACTATAGGCGATCTCCGGCAGCCCCTCCGAAGCAAGGCGTCTTGCGATGATCACGATATCTCCGGATTGCATAACCCAAAATGGAAAATACGATATAAAGAAAACTTTGATCGAAGAAATAAGCAAAATATTAACTTTTAATTACTATTCAAGAAAAATTTCGATTCGTTATGCAAACTTTTGTCTTAAATTGTATATAAAACCCATTTTTTTTTCATCTACCAAAATTAATTTCTTCAGACTTTCAAGCAAGAACTACCATCAATTGCTTTAACTTATATTCTTCTAGTATAATATATTCTCTTAAAAAAATTTTGGTTTTGCCGCAACAATTGTGCCATTAATTCTCAGCTTGACCTAAATATATCAAGCTGGCAGCACTGACGCTTTTTCGTCGCGCCTAAAATTATGCAATACAATTGCATGCCACACAAAAAGCGAATTTCAATTGCAATTGTCACTTGCGACAATTTCACTGCGGCTGCCACTTGAAAACACAACCCCAACAAAAACAACTGGCTACAACAACAATAATGTCGTAACATGCAGTAAAACATTGCCAGCAATTTCCGTTCGTGGATTTTGTGCGCTTGTGTCACGCAAAAATTTGTGCAGCGTTTTTTTTTTTTTTTTTTGTAAGGCACGAAAGCCACACAAAAGTAACAAGAGCTGCCCTTTAACCCCGCGACAATATCAGGCGGAGCTCAACGACGAAGTGCATGTTGCAACAACCAAAACAAAAACAACAATTACAGCAACAATAGCAACGGTTTGTGTAATTTGTATCTGTGTCCTTTAAATTGTTAATGCAGCTTTAAGGCAATGTTTTCGCTGCGAATTTCTAGCGCCTAAAAGCACGCTTCTATATAAGCAACATGCACGTAGTTTTGAGATAATTATTCAAGTGCTCATGCCACACAAACAAATTCAGAATCTGCTGGAGTTTAAAGTATCTTCGAACATATTTTTAGTTCCTCTCTTTTTATATGGCATAAAATATGCCAGAAGTGGACACCATCGATTTGAGGCATTTTCAATAATTTTCAATCTTTTTCTTGGGGATTTTTCAATATAGCTAATATTTAAATATGAGGGAGAATGGCTGAATAGTTGGTGAAATTACTTTCCTTTTTTATTTGGGTGCTCAAATCTTCGCATGCGCATGTAGTGAAGCCCTACGTCAAGCCGTAATCCGGTTACGGGTTGACCAACTTAATAAGTAAGTAAACCAAATCTGCAACCAAAAATGTGGGTATAAGATATTTAAGTTAATGATAGGGACGTCTTTTTCTACATCAATTGATTTTCCCCCTCCGAAACTAACAAATTTCATAATTAAAATTTTTTTGCAATGATTAGGTATTTTCTAAAATATTTGCCTATTAGTTTGTTTAGGTTAGGTTAGATACGGTTAATAAGGCTGTTTACTGCTGGCAGTAAGCCCACCCAGAAACCGAAGGCCCATTGTGATGCCTTATATATAGAAGCCAGTAGATGGAGAAAGCCACACCCTTAGGTGTGGATGAACCATCCTGATATCCTAGCGGACCTCAGAGAAACACGTACTGATTCTGCCAAGCTATTAAAGAACCGTCTTCCTACGAATTGTAGGTGACGTTTCTTATGAAACAATATGAAAAGGATATCATTTGGTTAACTGGGTATTAATAAATTCACTACCACTTTAAAAAATGCACTTACTTTGTACTATTAAAATATTTGCAATATTTGCAATATTTGCAGACTTTTTTAGACGCTGCTCATAATTATTGTAGATTCCATAAGCTACAAAGTTGACTGAACACAACTTTCCACTTAAGCAGTTAAGTGCTCATGTACGCTGCGATGCTATCTGACGGCTAGCAACTTCGAGTGTCATTTGTAAGCACTTGAATGCACTAGAAAACTTGTAGCGTTTGAAATTTATTCTTGCATGCTTTTAGGCAGACAAACTTGCAAACGAGACTTGTTGGTATATATTAAAAATACATGCATATATTTTTGCTATATTCAAAACGCTGTTATCTTAAATTACTTTAAATCTGTTAAGCATTAGAATTCACTTTAAATCTTTTTCTACGCCTCAAAATATGCAATATTACTGGACTACACTTTTGCCAACAGCAAAACTTGATCACTGTGCAAATGTGTCAGAGACTGCAACTGAGAGCTGCCTGCAATGTTTGACGTTAGTTTTGCCCCTCGGGCGAATTCATTTGCGCTCGCTCCTAGCAATATGCAATCTTAGTAACTCAATGGCAATAGCGCCATTACCGCAAATAAACCCGCATCGGTGCCAGATCTACATGCACCTACTCACACAGAGAAGTGTGAACGCCAACACAGCGATAATAATCTTGCTTCTCCAGTTCTCCAGTGCACTTCTTGCTGCCAGCCAGCCAGTTGCAGCCAGTTGCCGTGCCTAAGAGTATGCAATATTAATAGTTTTAAGTGTCTAGCACTTTTCCGTGCTTGTTTCTCGTTTTGTGTGCACACATGGAAAAACGCATATTTGTTTGTTTGCGTTAATGATGTGCAAGCACCGAGTACTCACATATTTGGTACCAAAATAATCGGTACTCACATATTCGCTACATATTAAAGTTTCAGTGCACTTACTTAAAGAAAATTAATCGTCATTATTATTCAGAAAAAGAAATCTAAAATTTGAAATAGTCGACTTTCTGCCAAATCGTTTGAGCTTTGTTCTTAAAAACTATACTGGTGTAACTTTTTAGATTGTGTGTGAAAAACATCAAATTTCTGACAGATCACTACTTTGACAACTCCTAAACGGAACTCCAACTGGTATCGCTAGGGACCCAACAGGGTCTATGCGTGGCCTTCTTCTTAGGCAGCCAGATTAACCTAACCTAACTTTTTAGATTCGATTCCTACAAGAAGCGTTTTCGATTTTCAACCAACTCTTTGGAACCAGTTCAATAGAATACAAATCTACACACCCATTTCTATTAGTATTGAGTACTCATCCGAATAAATATGAACATTCGAGCTGTCATAGGCTTCATATTTCACAACACTAGTCTGCATATGAATGTCTTCGTATTAGTGTTAACTACTTTCGTTGACTGCATTTCCGTCCGTCGGCTACTTCATTTCCACGTATGCAAGCGTCTGTCGTGTTTGTCTGTGTGTCGGTCGGTCCGTCTATTTGCCCAACTGCCTGCCAGCTTCATGTCTATTTGCAAAACGCAGTCCATTTACATACGTAAGTTTGTTGGTATGCATGTGTGTGTGTGTGTGTGTGTCTGTCTGCCTGTCTGCCGTTGTGTACTTGTGTTTGTTTGCCAGTAGTTTCTGTTGATTGGCATTTTCTTTGAGAAGCTTTGCTCTCTCTGTCTCACTGCTGGCCTGTCTACGTTTTGACATTAGCCTTAATTACATTATGTGATATCATAACTGTAGAATTATGATATCATTTTCCGGAATTAACTTTCAATTGCTGCAAGCGCAAATTGACACACAAACTAATTGCGCAAGGCTGTGAAATCAAACTGCATGCGAAATTGGAAATTATAAAGCTCATAAGTAGTAAAAGCATATGCTTGCTTTGCAGAAAATCGCTTTAAGTGATTTAATTTAAAATATGACAACAACAAAATGATTCCATTCTCAATCAACGCGAATCATAGTTTTGCCGCTTTATTTGAAGCCAAAATATTTTTTTATAACATGAATTTCTTCATTTATATGAGCTAAAATCCAGGACATTTTAACAGTATCTCTTCGGACGTTCTTCTATAAGGCTGATCGAAGAGCTTTCGATTTTTGGGCGTTTCAAACATGGTGTTGCATTGACTTCGATTGCAATAGTAACACTCTTTGCACAGTTCGGGCTTCAACAGCGGCATATCCTCTTGAAGAAAGCAGCCCGCTGAAAGAATTTCAGCTTCTGCAAATTGCCAAAGGTAAGTTTATATATACAAATATAGTTGATGTCCTTGCCAATATGCTTACCCTCCCTTTCGTTCCTCGTATAGGCGCATACGAATGATGTTTTACTCACGTCCACTTGGTAGCTCTGCTGGAAGCTTTTGCCAAATCGTTCCACGGCATCATGGCTGCACGTCACTATATCGGGATTCCCGCAATGCTTCTCAGACAAGCACTCCATGCACTGCAAGCCGCCAGCTGTTAAAATGCATTGAATAAGCCATTGCTTCAATGACTAAGCCACAAGTATTGCTACTTACTGCAACGCGGAAAATAGAAGACTGCTGCCAACATCACGATCATATAAGTTATAGCTACAGTCAATGTCAGCGCATATAACAATTCGTTGCTATTGCAGCACTTTCTGCAATTTTTGAATTTTCAAATAGAAAAATCTTAATTTGCTTTTCAAGTCACATTTTCGTAATGTTTAACTTTAAAAAGGCTTACCTCACTCTCTTTGAAAATACCATTATTATATATAGAAACTATTGTAAACACTTCAAAATTTCGAAAATTATAAAATTTTGGAAAATATACAAAACATACACAGAAAAGACAATACAAATTTTGTCATCAATTTCAATGTTTTCTCTACAAAATGTAAATTTTTTTATACTTATTTGAAGTATGCTTATGACATGTGTGGAATTTTATAAAAGACTTTTCAAAAAACACTAACATTATAAAGTCCAACATGTCAAACAGACAAGTCACTATATTAAAGCATGCTTTTAGGGGGAGCCAAAGAAACGCAACCACAATTCATGCTTTTCAGCGAGAAAAACTACAACAAAACAGCTAAACGAACTATTTGCATGCTTGTGAGTGCAGATTCCTTCTTTCATTGAGGAGCCTTCTCCAAATAGATACAGCAGCACTGTTACCAGTGCATACTTTCAGGCGCTTATTACACCACAAACAAAAAAAGTCTTAATAAAGTAAAAGTATTAAAGTTGCTTTTTTTGTGCTCGGCTTAACTGAACTTTTTATGAAAATTTCAACAAATTAACAAAAAGTTGTGTCTTTTAAGCGTAACATTGTTGATGCACATACACGCAAAAACACACACACATAAGCACACATGCGCAGCGTTTTTGTGTCGAAAGTTGAGGCGCACAATGTGAGCGCACTTCACAAACACAGGCACAGGCGCACATTTGCCGCCATATTTGTTCGACTATTTTTGCGCCAGACCTACGGCACTGCTTTTTTTCTGCACTCTAGTGTGCAGTGGTAAATTAAAAACTTTTGCTAGCATACTTTCGTGCTAAAAACCGTGTTAAAGTTCACACTTGTCATATTTTTCCTTAAGGGTGCTGCTGTGTGTCTGTCATTTATTACATTTTTGTTATTTTACTTTAACACTAACACACCAAAGTGCAGCCCTGCGTGTGTGTGTATTAATTTTTGACAGCAGTAGCTCACAAAAGTTTTGCCATTAGAGTGCGCTTGCACCGGCAGCTGAAAGTGTGCAATCGCTGCGAGCTTCTTTCTCAGCGTATAAAGCAAAAGTTTGCACTGAATCTTAAAAAACCGCTCACAATTGACGGCAAATATTTACATTTGCACAAATTTGTAATCTTAAATGCACAAGATGTGAATTGGGCTATTATGTTATAACTGTAAACTTCAGATAGAAAGAAAAAGAATAAAATATTTAAATGGACTATCCTTGCAAGCGCCTTTTCTGAACATACTCTTATGTATATAACAATTGATATTCCATTTTTATTTTTTAATTGACAAACAATACTTTCTTTCTGCTTTTTGTTAATGTGCCTTGAAAACAGATATTTCAAGTGTGCATACGAACAAAAATCAAAAACTTCATATTTGTGATTTTTATAAAAATAAATTTATGCAAAAATTTTATAAATATTTCCCAAAATGTTACAACTCAATGACGACTGCCTGCTGCATATATTCCGTGAGTTCAACTTTAGGGAACAGCTAATGCTAACTCGCACTTGTGTGCGTTTTCGTGCCATTATAGTAAATCTTCTTTGGCGCTCACGATTTCGCGAGCATTGCAACAGCGAGTATTTAAACACACTCACAGGCAACGAATATCAAGAGTTCTTCGCATTAAATTCGGTGAATTTGGAGAAACTAACCATAGCGAACACAGAATCTTGGGTATACACAAGCTTTTATGGACATTTCTTTCGGCCCGAACCGACATTCTATTTTAAATTCGAGTTTCCGTGTCTGCTCGAACTGGACTGCCAGGATATCAACTTGTTCGATGAGCATGTACGTTTGATTGCCGAAAACTGTGCGAATTTGCGTGTGCTGCGGTTTTCATGGTGTTATGTGACCGGCGCATACATGAAGGACCTGCGAAACTTGCGGGAGTTGTATGTGTCCGATTGTCGATTAGAAATGTTGCATTTAGAGGCAATCATGCGTGAGCTACCGCTCACACATTTGGATGTCACAGGAAACAACGCTCTAAATTATCACCTTGGTATATTGCTGAGTAAATTGCCAGGCACGAATTTACGCGAGCTGCACCTTTCGGGATATTCCATCGATGAGGAATTCATAGAGAACTATAATAAATTACATAGCCTCAAAATGTTGAAAGTGACCAATGTTAGCGATGGGAAAATTATTCATTGGATACACTTGCTACAAGCTATTGGCGCGCGAACAAAGGCATTTCACATTGAGAAGACCAGTTCAAATACCAGCACCGAAAACGTGATTGCCAGAAAATTATCACTGCTGTGTAAACTACCAAAATTATATTTTGCCCCTCAATCTAATGTTGATTATGGTGACGGATTTCGGCATATTCCCACTCTTAAAGATCTGCATGTAGAGCACGAAAAGTACCTGATGGCCTCATTGCCACTTATTAGCACCTTTTCACTATTGGAGCATATTTATTTGGAATGCCACTACCCAAACGAGCCGGCCAACTTCAACTGGGCTTATCGATTAGTCCAGCTCTTGCAAAGTCAAATCACATCACGGCCAGTACTCAACGTACACATTCTGGAGCATTGGCCTGTGGAATACGCACAAGCAGATCTGCTAAAAGTGGTTTGTTATAAAGTAAATGTCTACTTTATCCAAGTTCGAGAAACACAAGCTTTTAAAATTTGTTTCTTTTTAACTATTTTATTCGACATCTACAAAAACTGCTAAATAGTTAGTATTTTTTGCGACAATATTAATACTAATTTCTTTTTCCTTGCAGTTAGATGACCTTGATCCACAACAAAGTGTAGTCAAATGGGTATTGGAACCCAGGAGCACATTCTCTATGCATGAGGGCCGGCGCTTTGTGATTTTTGAATTCGAGTGAAGTCGTCTTGAACTTTTTTTGCAGCACCTAACAATCTGCGTAGCCCAGCAAATCTTCTTGGTGCAAGTAGTTTATTTTGAACCTATGAGCTGGAAAAGCTTATTTCTTTCAGTTGATCATGTGCCTCATATTATAAAGAAAAATAAATGTATTTAAAAATAAGCAGCTCTAAAACACAACATTAATTTTGAATTTTTTATCTACGAAATGTACTTATCTTCTGTAAAGAGTTAAGAAAGTCCATTATCTTCTACCCCACTAAACTATAAACATTTTGGAACCAACAAGTGCTTTGTACGTAAAGGAGGAATCCCGTTTTTTAAAAGCAATAAAATATAAGTATGTACATATGTGTTAGCTCTATGCAAAGAGCATTGTATAAAAGAGATGCCCATCAGCCATAATTTTTAGCAAACAAATTTTATGCATTCAAAAATTTCAGTTTTTAGGGCTCCTTCTCCACATAAAGGAAAAACCGGAACTTTTGTTTTCGGAGGTGTGTACCTTTTTTCCAACGAAACATTTGTATGTAATCTTAACATATTTTCACTGTTAAAAGTTAAGAAATATTTTTGGAATATTTTTTATTTTTAAAGAGAGTTGGGTCGACCCATAAAAATTGTATGTCATATCGTGTTTTGTACCGTTAGAAAGTCCATAGATTTAAAATATAATTTGTCTAAAATTTTCGATACACGGGTTTTAAAGATCTATCTGAAATGTGAAAACATAATCCCAATGTCAGCTAAATTTTGCTCCTTTTTCCACTTGATAAAGTATTATAAATTAATATGTTATACTTGTCCAACATATTTTCCACATATTTGTTTATTATGCACCCAATTTTAATATTAAATTTCGATGTTGGCAGCGCTATTCTGTGACTTTAATGTAGCAACTTGATAACGGTACGCACTCGTTGCATACTTTCAGGCGCACATGCACAGTCGAAATGCTCACACTCACACGTTTGCAATTTTTACATGAAAAATAATTCAAATAATAACAGAACTCAAATTATAAAAATACTGAAAGTATATACATTACTTTGGTAATCATAATAAAATGTTGCTTTCTTTTAGGCACACGAAAACTTTTCAATGTTTGCACTGAAGAACATTTTAATTGCATATGATAGAGGATATCAGTCAAGCTTCATTTGGCAAGGCAGAAGTCAATGCTAGTAAGTAAAATATTCTTGCATACTTTAGGGTGTATGTGCAATGCTTTTATTTAATTGTAAGTTGTGTGGAAAAGTTGTTGTAAAAGTTTTTGTGGCAGCAGCTGTAACTACAATATAAATTTAACTACTATATTTACAACTTCATGGCAACAATACAATATTATACCTTATGGCCATATAATCAAAACGTAGCCTACTTTGGAGCGCAGTGCCGAGCAACCTTATCAAAATACAGGTAAAATGCACTAGTAAATTATTAAAAAATATTATAGTCACATAAAGGACTTGTCTAACTGCATTTGTTAAGCGCCCAAAAGTATGCACACTACATGCATGTAGCAATGAGCATTGGGCTGCCTTCAACTAATCTCAACCAAATTTTCTATTTTATTTAAGAAATGCAAAAAATGTGAATACGAACTTAAATCTTGCCATACAAGGTGTTGTTTGAGTTGCTGTCAACGCAGCAAGTACAGATATTTAAGTTCAAGAAATTGTTTGAGAAAATCTTGAAAATATGCCTCAATATTTTTCTGTCTTATTTTGTATATACCATTTTATGGGTACACGCTTTCTTAAAAGAATTTCGCCGTGATATTTTTAAATACAAAATGTTCTCTTCTAGAATTTCAAGCATGCTGTTAAAGCTTCAATACTTTCAATCTTTTGAATTGAGAACTACTACTCTGGAAGTAGTTCTCTTCACTTACTCGTTTTGCAATATTTTTTCTCCTCTTCTTTGGAATAAGAATTTATAATATTCATTGTGAGCCACCCTGTATACATGCACATTTATCTATTTGAAGGTTGTTGGGAAAATCACAGAAACTATATGAAATTTCACAGCGCATCCGCACGCTGCCAAAAAGTAAGGCGCCTTTTACAATGTTGATTTCAAGAAAACTCAAGTAAAGGAAATGGTAAGCGGAAAGAGTGCTCCATTGTGCATAGCGGAAAGAGAGAACGTAAAAGTAGGCCATGCTGTCGAGTCTTAGCGCAGAAAGGCAGCAAGAGCCTACTGTCGCTGACATGCCTTACACATACATACAGACGCATATATGCATAGCATACCTGCAGTCATATTTTCACTAATATTTTGGCATTCATGTATGTATGTGTGTGTGTGTGCTTTCAGCATGTTATGGAATTGCCCAATTCAATTCATAACAAATTTTTTGTTCGCCATATTCTGGCAGCACATCCTTGACATTTTATATGATTTAGTTTTCATTTGTATATTTATGCATGCTTGTGTGTGCATGTGTGTGTGCATGTGTGCCTTTTGTTGTAGCAATAAATTTTACTATTTTCAAAATATTTCAAACTTGTTTTAGATTTTCCTTACATTTAGTAACAAAAAGTTGTTGTGCATTTTTACATTTTTCGGCAATCAAACATATTTCATATCAATAACTTTGATATTGTTTATATATTTTTGGCGTATGCTGTCATATCTGTGAGATAAAGTTATCTTTCTAGTAGAATTTATGATATAAATGAAATAGTTGCAAAGAAGTGCAATGTGCTTAAAATATTTTAGTCATGTATCTCCACTGAAATCTGAAACAGTGGTACTCGCTTATTCCTTCTTTTTATGATACACTAGAAATTTATATAGAACTGCTCTGCCATCGGCATTACAAGTTTTTTCTAGCACAAACAAGCCCGCGGAATTCACTCTTCACAACTCTTTCTGCATGGCTACACAGCTTTGCAGTGGCTTTGCTCTAAATAGCTTGCCAGCATAATTCTCATGTTTAAGCCTTTTGATGCAGACACTTTGTCTACATATGCACTTATTATTCAAAATTCGTTGACATTCTAAAAGCATTTTAATTCAAAGCACATGCAGAACATTTTGGACTATTAAAATATGAATGCATAAAAATCGTGCAAGCTTTATAAAACAATTTTGAAAAAAATGTAAACATAATTTTTTGCCAGCCGCTTGTTTAACCAACTACGGCACATCCGTTTCCGGCTACAAATTTTAATATGTGCATTGCAATACACGCATACAATGCTTTGCCAGTCTGGCTTCAGCAAAGCGCAATGTGTATTTATGTGTGTGTGTATGATAGAAAAACACGCTGTACATTTTTGCTTCGCGCCTAAAGGCAGACAAAAGATATTTATCGCGCATGCTTTATGCGTATAAATTTAAATTGAATCGACAGTCTTTTCTATTTTTTGTTTAAATGCTGCCCTCAGGCATATTTGTTTAGCATTGTTAAGAGCTATGAGCTGTCTCAGGCTTTTAGCTTAATTTATTGTAGGCGTGTTGCTTTGATGTTCTAACTGCGAAGCGTGCATTTGTAGTAGTGGCGTTTTGCTTTAGTAATTCTTTCTTTTTGCCGCTCTTTAGAACAGGAAATTAGGCGCTTTCACGCCAGCAAGATGGAAAACAACAAAAACCAAATTTTTGTATAATAAATATGTATCCGCTCAGTTGTCGTCTATCCTCTAAGCAAGGAAAGAGCAGCCGCGCCACTGTGGCGTTTGCGTAATATTTCATTGCACAATATTGCACAAAAATATTGATAAACGATAGCACTTGAGAAGAGGGGAAAGCTATTCCGCTGCCATTGTCAGGTGTTATGAATTTCGGAAAGCAAATTCAGACGTCGCATCATAATTGAAAAGCTCTCTCAAGAAGTCAATTGAAATTCACACAACTCTAACGCTTCACCCCTTTCTCGCCACTTGCTTAACTGACACCCTGATGCTCTTTAACCCTTCCATCCAACACGTTGCCCCAACCAATGCTCATAATGCCAAAAAGCTAGTTGGCCAGTTACTCAGAAGTCCAAATGCATAAATTCAATTTGTTTGTGTGTATGTGATTTAGCGCAATATCAGCGGAGAAAAGTGCAAGCATGCTGAGAAGAAGAGGGTAAGAAAGGACAGCGCCAAAAATTCAAAATAGTAAAGAAGCTATTACGAAAGCGCAATCTCAGCACCGCGCTCGAAGGAGCAACACAATAAATTCTATATTTCCTTCTGTTGCTTGCCAATGTGCCTGCATCTCAGTGCACGTGCATATTTGTATCGGGCTGTGCGTGTGTGTATGTGTGCGTGCATTATTATTCAAAACATGCGCAAGTGTACAGCGGCAACAACTTCCGCCGTATTTAAAAATAGCGTTAGCAGAAAATGTTGCCATAGAATTAAGTTAGCAATAGCAACTTAAACTCAATTGCAATAACTAATAAATTAGTCAAAAATTAGTTAATCAACTAGTTTAGCAGACGAGCTAATTTCTGAGAATTTTTTCCTGGTAGCTATAGCTCAGTCAATGTAGAAAATCATTCCAGAAATAAGTAATTATTAATTAACATAATTTTTGGAGACTAAAATCTATTTGGAAGAAAGACTTACTTTGGAATTTCTAATTATGGTATTTAGAAATAAATTATATTGAGTTTCAAAGACTTGACATTGGTGTATGCATTTCCAGAACTTAACAGAAACATTTACAACAACAATTCAAAAGCATTTTCAATAATTTCTCGGCATAGAATATCGCAAGCAGTGGCCTTTTTAGCATTTTCAAAAAGCAGCTGAAGTAGAGGAAAAGTGCAAGAAGAGCAGAGGAGCGCAGAGGAAAGTGCATTCCTTCCAGTTATCAAGCAAAATTTGTGATTGTTTATAACTTGACTTGAGTTGATTGTGAGCTGTCTTCGCTGCTGGCGCTATTCGGTCGAATTTCGGAAGCATGAAAATGTGCAGCAGTGAATGTGGCCTTTAGCTGCTTTCAGCATTGCCGAAGTGCATAAAGTGTGAAAGTTGCAAGAAGGTTGCCAAAGTGCTTGGAGTGAGTTAAAGGATCGCTTCCGCTCTCTCTGCCCCATGCAGTTCAATATTGCGCATAGTTACGCACACTTGAAGCAATGTAAAGCAGTTAAGAAGTTTTGCTTCTGCAATACGTAAGTAAAATTCAATTTGAAAGTTCACTCGGGCGTATGAGCGCTATTTAATTGCTTAAGATTTTGCAATGGCGCGTACGCGTTCATGTGAACTTGATGAGTTTAGAAAGTGGTATAGCAGATAAACGAAGAAATATTATAAAATGTATGGCAAGTGAAGAAGGGAGGCTGCAACAAGCATATTGAAGGCAAGCTTGAAAGCAATTCGAATACAATAAGAAAAAGCTATGAGAAAGAAGGAAGAGAGATGTCAGTAATTTAGATGTCAAAGATGGACAACGCTCTGAAAATCCAACTGTCAAAAATTTCAATAAAATTATGGAAATCGGCAAGTCAAACCATCTTGAAAGCTCTGTTTCGATTGCCCAGGAACAACTTATCGGATTATTCGAAATATGTTAATAAGGCTTTCAATTTCATGCAAAAATAATGGATTTATTGCAACTAATAAATGCAGTTTTTTATTCTTTTTAAAAGACTAAAGAAAAAGTCAGGTATAATAAAAGTCTCTCAGTTGTCCCAAACAAATTGTAGCATAATTCCTGAGATACATTGCTCATTCTAAATTTTGCGGCAAAAATGAAACCGTATCGTTTGTCTACGTTATTTCAGGTAATTTCTTAGACCGCATCCTACAAAGATTTGCGGAATTATTAGGAAATATCAAGAAGAACTTATGGCAGTTGAACTTCGAAATCGAGCGAAATTTTTTTTCCGAGGTGGCGTAGTGAACTCCACTTTTACATACATTCACTTGCTGTCGCATGAAATTTAATAAACAACAACAAACAAGAAAAAAAACAGTTTTCGATAAACTGACGAAAACACTTCGCTTTGCTGTGCAATTATTTGACGTTTGAAGAAACTTTCGACGCGCTTTTTTAATGCCTCAAAAAGACAAACTGCCAGCCAAAAAGCGAAATATCACTTGCGTCAGTCACAACAATAAAACTACAACAATAGCGGCAGCATTAAGACGAAAAATTTTACGCATGCGCGCGCAGAAATTTGTCAGACGAAAAAAGTTTGAATAAAATTTCATTTAAAAATGCATGAAAAATTAGCGGAAAAAATTATTTTTAACTAGCAAATTGGCTTTGTTAAACTTTTTCACTTAAAAGGCAACGCTGTTGCAATATTTTCTCTTTGTACAGCATATTTTTCAGCAGCGCTATGAAAATGCCAAAAAGCCACTACAAATTTGCATATGAAAACGAAAAATGACGTTGCCACACTGCAGCGAATTGAGCATGAGCAACACATGCAAAAGTTTATGCGTATGTAAAAAAAGAGCGCAGCGCATGAGAAGGCAAAAAATTGTATGCAAAGAAAAACAACAACACATTTGTATATATATTTATATATATATGTACGCGTATTTATAAATTGCTTGCTGCAAAAATATGCACTGCTCTTGCTGCCTGCTGTTGCATGTGCAGTAAGCCAAACAAAAATATATTGCTGCATAATTATAGGCGCTGCGAACGGCTGCCGCTCGTTTCGCAGTGCGTGTGTGTGTGTGTGTGTCCAAGTCGCTGCTTGCGCCTGCAAATGGCAATTAAAAGTTCAGTGATTTTGCAAAATGTTGTGGCGCTCTGAAACTGAATTGTTTACTATTTGGGAATAAACCAGCGCTGGAGAGTGGCAACAACAAGCAGAAAAATTGCTGTAGTTGTTCGACAGTTGCAGCGTTTCATTGCTGAACTGTAAGCGAATTCGAACTAAATAAATTTGAAAAAAAGACAAACTAATTTAAATGAAATATTGATGAAAATTTTTCTTGAACTGAGTTTATTTTTCTATGTTAGAGAAATTTCATATTAAAAGCAAATTAAATAATGGCCATTGAACTCTTTTAGCAGACCTACATATAATTACATAGGATTACAAATTCGGCTCAACTTTTGTACTCAAGAAGAAGAAATGTATTTTTGCTTTTTTTGAATATTTTTAACTTAGTACTTTTGCACTCTAAAATCAAATCCGAAGCCAGATTTTTTCCAGGTCATCAGAAATCTAAGATTTTGCCTCATGGCCTCATACAGAATTTCGTTAAAGCGATCTGCTCAATCGAAATCGACCCATTCCAGTATTTTACTTCTCTATTCCTCAAGATTTCTTATGCCAAAATAAAATAAAGTAGACTGATGAATGACGACATCTTTGCCAAAGATAAAAGTGACAACTACATGAAAATGTTCATGGAACTGTTGCCGAATTACAAGAGCATCGGCGCTCCTATTTAGCTAAAATTTCATTTTCTGCATTCGAACTTGGAATTCATATCGGAAAATTCATCGAAAATCGAAAGATTATGCTAGGAACACACTTTGGTTGCTCAGTTCGAAAGCGTGTACTTGTTCATGTGTTATTATTTCAATTTAGATGGTGCCTAAGCATAGAACACTTAAGTCTTATATAATATCAGCTCAGTCGAACTTTTGCCTTAGCATTTCTTTAAAAGTCTAACATTTCCCAAGCATCTGGTGATCTCCGCGAAGCACAGCATTCGAAGAACTACACTTCCCTCAGCTCACTCTACATGAGTATAGATAGACTTGTCCATGTGCTGAAGTCTGTAGAACGCCTGAGTTGGGCAGTCCATTTATAAAGTGGTCATCTTCCTGATATTCAACACATATAGCTGAATTCCTCACACCTATAAGGTGAAGAAGAAAGCCAAACCAGTGTTCTTAAGTTACAACTTTCAATTTATTTCTTGTGTTAAAGGCTCGGAACACTTGTCTTCTTCTTGGAACTTCTGAGAGCACAGCAGCAGCCAGTTCAATTCATTGTTGCCTCTTCACTTTCCCCCATCTACACCTCTGATACCTCTACTGATCGCTTTAAATTGGACTGGCTTACAGAAATCACGGCTTGACTTGAGAAAAATCTAATTGAAGCGAATTGCTCATACGCCTAGTAAACTGTTGACCTACATTACTTTTGTGGCAGTCTGTGCATTTTGCTAAGCGTAGTAAACATGAAAAACATGAAACAAAGGTGCCAGCATATGGCAAATCTCTTTTCTAAAGACTACGAATTCATGCTGTTTTCTTTTTTTTTTTTTCAAAGCAAACAAACACACGCACGCATGCTCTCAATGCGCAAATATGAAAAACCCAAGCGGAAGTGCAAAAGTTTGTAAGGAAAATTTAAAAAAATGCAAGCCAAAGAAAGCATTTCAATGAACTGCAAATAAAGTAAATGCGTGTGTGTGTGTGTGTGTGTGTGCCGGCAGCAGCAGTCCGCTGAAGGCAGGAAGTGGCCAACAAACTTTTTTCGCTTCAAGTCCAAACTTCATGCTACGTTTTTTTTGTGCGACCAATCGAAAAAGTAATATGCAAAATTGCAAGTAAAACAAACTGTGTACGCTGCTCTGCCATGCCGTAGCAAGCGAGCATTTTTCAATTTTATTCAAAGAAGCACTACAATTTATGAATTTTCTGCAATAGTTGGGCGCTGGCGAACTAAATCTAAATTTTTTAGAGGTTTTTTCAAACCCTACAAATATTTGAGTGTCAGAAGGGTGTATAAAGTTGCATATTGCAACCATGTTTTTATAGTTTAATCAAGGTATAAATACTTTTTTCAAGCAAAATATGATATGAAGCACAATACCGAATTTTAAAAAAGATCCCGCCTGCCTTCAAAAAAAGTATACAAAATTGCTGAACTCTGAAAGTTTTTTCAATACAAAGAGTAAATCTCATAAGCAAGAATATAAAAACACAAATCCTTGAAATTTGCAAAAAGAAGATCAATAAAGTTTGCAAAATTTATACATTTACAAAGTGTGAAAAATAATTTTAAAATGTCGAAAATATTATGGTCAGACGGGCAAGCAGAAGCGATGCTATTCACAGAAAGCATCAAAAATCAAGCCAAGGACAGACGGGCAAGCAGAATGTTTGGCAGGGTTGCATTCATTGCCGTATAAGTTTGTTTACAAGCATCGGTTGCCCGTGGTGGAAACTTATGACATTTGTGCAAATGAACTTTCATAAAAATTTTGACAGCTATGTTATGAGTTGATAAACTTACTTTTAAAGTTTATCACCTCTATCAAGCTTGTTCACATTTAAATGAATACCCCTAATAACGAAGAAACATGATTTGGCAAAGAAATTTTTTCGCGTGTAAACACATATGTAGGTAGTAGCAACAGAGATGAAAGAAGAAGAGAATATGAAATTATATGTAAAAAAAATTTTAAATAATAGTAAGTAAGTGCAATAAGTATAAATAGGTGCGATTGTAAAAGTAAATGCTATGGGGCGGTTCTATCATATTGAGAAATTATTATTAAAGAATTTTGCTGTCATTTAGTACTTTCCTAGGCATCTATATAATATAGATATATATTATGGTTGGCAAGATGATTTGAATGTTCGGTATGAAAACACCGTTGAATATAAAGTTTCTTAGTCAAGAAAAATACAAGTTTCCAACATTTTTTTAAGCCCACTCACCTCTTTCAATTTCTCTACTTATGTATTTATTTCAAACTTGTCTGCATAATTTATGTAATATATCAATATTTATCAGGGCCAACGGTGATTTCTACGATTTTTACGCCCATACTTGTTGTAGCGTATTACTTTGTCGTTATAGCACGACTGATTACTTCATAACCATTTCTTAAAGCTCTAACCATTAACTGCTATGAAATGTAGGCAAAATATGCGCACGTCAAGGATTTATATGTGGTGGCACGTGCTTGTATATAACTCAAGCAATTTTTGAAATGTTTTAGCGCGTGTATTTGTGTGTGTGTGTGTTGCAGCTAGTAACTACAACTAATCTCATACAGATTTTCGGCAACTCCCACTGCGAATGGCAGTAACACTGAGTGCCACCAACAAAATGCACTTATAAATATTAGAAAACCGACGCTGTGCAGAAGTTAGTGGGCAGTAGGCGAAGCCTTGGACATGCCAATATCAAGCTCGCGGCTCGTGCAACTGACGGCGTGTGGGATGCATGCATGAGCGCTTCGTTGCGCACGGCCTTGGCTGCCTCAAGTCGTAGCGGCACATCACATAAACACACATACGCGGCGCCAAATTAATGCCGCAGCAGGTGCCCGGGGGAGGTGGCTACGGAATATTTTGCGAATTTGCCTGCGCGCTTTTTTCGCCGAGAAGCACAACAAAAACAAAAACAAGACAAAAATTGCCAACGCAAAGTGCACAACCGGCTTCTACCGTTTTGGCCCAGTCACCATAACTGCTCAAAAATGGCCACTTCCTGTCGTTGGTTGGAAATTTCTTCTCCTCTTTTTTTTGCTGCCAATTTATTTTTCAACTGCAGCCAGGCAAGACGAGTTTTGTGTGCATTTGTGCATGTGTGTATCGAGGCGTGTATTTGTGTGTGTGTGGTGTGTTTTAGCCCAAAACTATGCTATATTTTATTTATGCACTGCATATGAAAGGCAGAAATTTATTTAGTTTGTTTTACGTTAGTGCGCCAAGCGAAAATACTACAGCAAAGGCATGCACGAAGGACCACAGCGGCCATTAATAAATTAGTAGAGAACTCGCACGAAGGGAAGCCGATTTTTTGTTGATCTCTTTTTTCACATGTTAAAGCAAACTATAAGATAACTCTATTTTAAGGCAGCCATTCTTGTTCATTCCTCTTGTAAGCTGCTGCAATTAATTATTTAGAAGCTGATATAATAAATAAAAAGAAATAAATAATAATAATATAAATAAATAAAATGAAATTTAAAAGGAAATTATCAATGAAAAATTTGGAAACCTGTCATAAATTGATAATAGAAGCCAATAGCCTTCGACCTAATCCTATTATTTATAGGTCCTTGAGCCGGGATTTTTTTTAATTTCACATTTTATTACAAAAAATTTAAAATTCTTCTCCTTCCTTAATGAGTTTCACAAAACAATCTTGATATTTTAGCTATGCTTTAAACTACTTAAAATTCTTTCTATTGCTCATACGCACTGTGGGCCCACTTGCAAGGCAGCGCTCAAGCGAAATAATTTGTCAAATTCCGCAGCAACAATGCGGCGCATCTTCATCATTGTTATCAGCCAGCTCGTCAGCAGCTCCTGCAGCCAACATGCAGCGGCAAACAGTTGCTGCAACTTACCGCAAGCAGGCAACAACATCTGCACAGCAGGCGGCAGCAAGTAACAGCAAAACATGAAAACCGGCAGACATGCAAACATGCCTTTTGTTAGTAGGTAAGTATGCATAAACTTCTCGACTGCGATTTCCTTTGCGCGTTTACCCAGCTGGAAAAAAATGCGCTGTCTAAGCGCTCAACAAAGGTATGAATACATGCGAAAGAAAATGCTTTCGTAAAGCAGAAGATCCTTTTGCATTTTTCATGCAAATTTTCAGCAACTCAGACCAACGTCATTCTCTTTTTATTTTAATTTGTAATTTCTTTGCGAATGCTTAGGAAAATTTCTGAAAGATTTTGTGAAGAATACTTATCTACAGGATATCTGTAGATTTCCTGCAATTTCGAATGATTTGTTGCTGTTCTTTAAACTTTATTATTATTGCTTTCAAACCTCCGACGCAAAAATGCTGCTGCATTAAAAATAGCTTCATTTTTTTCTCACTGGGTCTCTTTACTTACATATGCACATATACGAACATACATATACACATACATATGCACAGGAGCAACACCACGAAATAGCAACATAAAAACATAAAACCAACTACGCATGTTGTTAAAAACTTTTGCCGCACTTCGAGCCGCCACAAACGTAAGTAACTGCGCACACACACACAAGCACGAAGAAGGCACTCATACATATACACACTCGTATGCTGGCTGCGAACGAAGTCACATGCTCTTAACATGTTTGTGCTTCTTGGCAGCAAGCGACAACTGCAAACGTCTGTTGCTTCTCTGTGCATGTGTGTGTGTGTGTGTGTGTGTGTGTAACGTGCATTGTTACGTTATGTTTGCTGTCTTGTAAGTGCATATGTGTTTATGATTATGCTTACATATGCATGTGGGTGTTTGCATTAGTTTGTTGCACTGCACTTTCAAAGTATTTTTAATTAGCATGCATGCGAAGTATTCATTTTCCATATGCACAACAGATTGTATCAGCGCCGAAAAGTAGGCAAGAAGGACGTGCATTTTAGTGCAATTTTATAGTAAGACTAATGGAAATAATTGTCAGTTGTTGCCGATTGGCTCAGTGTCAAAAATGTGATCTATCAAATATCAATAAAATATCAAATTCAACAAGCGATCGATTTGATTGAAAAGCAAGGACAATTAGCTTGTCAACATCAGTCTTTGAATCAAATAATCCCTTTAAATGGTTTTCGTATTTTAGAATGGTATATTTTTAATCAATATTTTCCATATTAAAGCAAACCGGCTTTGCTATGATATTGACTATATCAGATTCTTATGAATCCTTCACTTTCTTGTCATAGTTAGAAAAATTCATTTTTACATATGTGCACCCGATTCTGTTTTTACACGGTTAGAAAGGGTTGAAAGAAATTTCTATAAAATTACGGTTAGCTAAAATATTTTTGTTTAAAATTTCAATCAAATAGCTCTCTTTCAATCGTGAAATCCTGTAAAAACGGAATCAATTTTCTTTTTTCTAGACCATGTTACATCAAACCCGTGTAAAAAAATTCAGTGTAAAAACGATAATTGGGGTGTATATCAAATTGCTTTAAAATTATTTCAAGAGTGCCACCAAAAGTAGAAAATTTTAATAGAAAATAATACATAATGCTTCTAATATTAGGCAACTATTTTTCTACAAATGCTCTTAGTACACTTTGAAAGGCTTGCTTAAAATTCACAAAATAATTTGCTCAAGCAATTAAAAAGCCAAGCAAAAATGTGGCAGCACTGCTTTAAAGTTTAACCGCCTGTCCATACAATTTCAGCTGTAGTTAAAATTCTAGCTTTTTAAGCTGAGGAAGCAGAGCGTTGGCGGTAACTGCTTTTGTCAACAGCAAGTGCCCACAAATAATAGCAGCGCTTAGCTGAGGCAAATTTTAAGCATATGCCAACAATTTTCTATGCATAAATAAATAAATGTGCATGTGTGTGTGTGCACGTCAAAGTGGTTTTTTTCGTTTGAACACAAACGACACCTTCACACACGCTGATATGCTGATATGCCAGGACACTGACAGTGCCACTGTAAAGGACAGGCGATAAACTTTTTGTTCCTATAAATCTACAACTACATTTAGAGTAGCTTAAAAGTTGGCGTGTATGTGTTTGTTGTGTGCACATATGCATATGTGTCTATGAAGTTTAATATTTGCACATAAAGTTCACACAATTTTTTTTTTTTAATTTGCTAGCGCCTTTTTAAACTTAGCTTAACTTGCAGTGTTAACCACATTTACCCATCCAAAACACTTCAAAACGCATGCCCGAAAATATGCAACGAGTTGTGAATATAGTGAGTGACATGGTCATGTTGTGGTCGGCAGGGCAGCAGAGTTACTGTGCCAAAATGTGGTACTCTTTGTTGCAACTTTGCTTGAAAACATTTGGTAACAAATTGCAACACATTTGAGTTGGCATGAAAGTGCCTTTTGCTGAAATATTAGCTGATGAAACTGTTGCAATTTTTTGGTATTTTCATATACTTTTTTAATGGCTTAATCTTTTGTAAACCTCTTTTATAGAGAGAGACTTCATATAAATTATTATTTTCTTTAACTACAATTTCTATGAAACCTCTTAAAAATATTAACATTCTATAAGAAATTTAGATTTTTGAAAGAATTTAATTTAAACTAACTATCAAAGAGAGTAGATAAAAGCTGTTTATTTCTAGTTAGACCGAATAATCTAATTCTGACAATTTTCTAATATGCCGACAATATTAGTTTAATATTAGTTTTAGTAAAAGAAAATGTCTTATTTTTGCTTAAAATTTGAGGCTTCATTTAGTCTGCATACTTAGAATGGTGCGATTGAGGTCTTTCTGGGCAATCGAAACAGAGCTCACATGGCGGTCGGACTTGATCTTTTTCGCATAACCTTTAAATATGGCGTATTTTCTCTTTATTGGTGTCCACTTTTAAAGAGCGCTCAAACGATAGGGGTGAAGCAATCACAATACTATTTAAAACGATTCTTAAGCATGAAATCTTATCTTTCTATTGCACTCCAGCTCTCTAGATAGAGATTACTAAAGCCACCTAATAGGAAAATAATGGATTTCTTTCTACTACAAATGAAAATAAAAAGGAAGGAGGTGTTAAATTTTTCCATGTTTTTTATCGATGTATGTATGTATGTTTAAATTTTTCAGAGTTCGGAAGGCCTATGGCTTTATATCTAAATTAAGACATATTTTTTTAGCATATCGAAGTGTTTACTATGCCTTATAAGAAAAATCGAACTCTATATAACTTCTACTCATATTACTATTAAAGTTCGTTTATATCTAGCACAAAAATTTTCTATAATTTACAACAAAATGTTTCAAAAAAATGCTTTAAGATTGCTGAAAATATGTCTACGAAGTTTATAAGAGTACTTCTTTTTATGAAAAAGTTTAAAATAGCGCAGTGCTTCATATTTGCTAGAGCATGCAATTCATTTGTTCATTTGTATATGCACCTGTTGCAAGAGCAGCAAGTAGCAAGCACCAACACTCAACTACCGATACATTACTCACACACAAAGGAACCCCTCGTACGCGGCGGCACTCAAGGAGGAGCACAAAGGACTGCAGCCACTTGCAGCAAAGTACGGCTAAGTATTATGAAGTAGCAACAAACTTGCGGCAGCGGCAGCAGAAGCTTGCGTGATTTAACTGCAAACAACGCAGCACGTCAAAGCACAACAACAACTATACTAACAGCAACAACAACAAATACAAAACCTTTCCAGCGAAACTGCGCAACACACAAATACACACTTATATTCATTATGCTGAATATGAGCGCTTTAAGTGTGTGTGCCTGTGCGTTTGTGTATGAAAGTAATTCACTCTTAAAAATTTCTTAGTAAACTAAATTATTAAAAATTTTTCGCAAAAGCTTTACTTGTTCCTAACTAAATCCTAACTATTTCTTAAGAAATTCTTTACTAATTCTCTAAGAATTCGTTTTCCATTCATAATTTATTCATTACTAATTCACATACACACTCCATAAGTAATTAGTAAGCTACGAAGCCGTTTTTAGATTAGACACATAGACACTGCGGCCAAAAAGGCCTATGATTTTTTGAATAAAAATTTTTTTATTTCAAATAGCAGCAGAATTTACAAAATATTTTTCCAAATCAAACGAATTCATTTACTATCCACAAAAATTCAACTAATTTTAAATGTTTCAGTTAAAGAATTTGATCATATCAGATAAATGTTATACTGCAAAATAAGTTAGCTTGCGGGTATTTAACAAAGAAATTAGTTATCATGACTAACATTTTAGTAAACCTTACAAAATTTGTTCTTGTAAGTGCGCGTGTGTAGCATAAAGGCATGAAGTGTTAAAATTGCGGCTTTGTTTGCACTTTAAAATAAATTTTATTGTTACCTGTTGTTATTGTTAGTTCAGATTATTGTTGCTGTTGTTGGCAAGAACATTGTTGTAGTTGTATTGTTTATATGTGTGCGCCATTGCAGTCGAACAACAACGCACTCAAACATACACACAAATACATCAAGCACAAGTACAACAACACTCACACTCACACTCACACATACACAAGTATGTAAGCGTGCTGAAGCATTACGCTGCACATGTTTGCCATTTCTATTGTCTTGTTTTTGTAGTTATTTTTACTTTTGCGCATTGTTGCTGTAATTTTAATTAGTTTTATGTATTTTGTGCATATTTCAGCAACAACAAAAGCCGCCTGCTTACATTTTCAGCTCATTGTCAGCATTTTAAGCATAATGAGCTGAAGTTTGTAATGCTTCTGTTTTTTTGTTCTATTTGTTTTTTGAAATTGTTTAGCTTGTCTTTACAGCGTGCGCTCGACTCCATTTGCGCTCTAGAACTAGCAGCGTTGCATGCAGCATGTGGCATGCGAAACGAGTTTAAGTGTCACTTAACCTGCTCCTTACAATGCAAAAAATTTATGAATGGCGCACACGATATGTCTGAAAGTTTTTTCTATAATAGCTTAGCATGAAATTTTAGGCAGAAATACTTTAATTTGAGTTTTGATAGTGGCCATAATTGTAAAAAAAAAATTGAGCTAGTTGGCAAGTATGGCCCTTCAAGCTATTCAGTTAGGTTCAAAATTTTCCTTTGTTTTTTAAATTGTAGTCGACAAATACTTAAAAATTAATATTCTGCAATTCTTTGACAGTACAACAAAGGTAAAGCTCAAATTAATATGCCAGAAAGTAGTATCTTCAGACTTCAGATAGCAAGTGGTATCTTAGAAAAATTAAATAAAAGAAGAGGCTGCAAATTAAACGCACTGCATGCTTTCGCTTCCAACTGGCTGCCAATATTGCACACATACGCACACAGCTACGAATACTTACACACAATTGCACTTGCACTTGCATTGGCAGCCATCAGCCATCAGCCGCCAGCTGGTAGCCGTCAGCCTGTGGCATTGCCACTTCCGTAAGCACAACCGCCTTCCGCTGCCGCCGCCGCTGCCAAGCAAACGTGCGCACTTATGCCAATTTGCTGCCACACCGCCTTCCGCTGCCAACTCTCTTACCGGCCAGGCCGCACTGGAAGCCTATTTACAGCGACCATCCGCCATTGTGCGCCGCCGCTAACATGCCTCAACGCTGAAATGATTGCGTGAATGCATAAATGAATGAATGAATGAACGCTTGAACGGTTCAATGACTGCTCGAGTGAGTGGGGGAATGGCAAAGGAATGGCCGGGAATGAGTGCAGTAATGCAGAATAGAATGAATGAAAGATTAAATGAGCGCACGAAGCACAGGCAATCGCATAGAAAACTGTGTTTAATTTCACCCACTCACACACACACAGACGACGAGCACGAACGCACAAAACTCCGTTTTAAATTTTCACACAAATTTTCAATTAATTTTCAAGGACGTTACGCTTGAGCGCCCAAGCACAAAAGCAACGAAAGTAAAATTCACAATTTTCGTTGGGTGAAGCGCCCGGCCAGCGGGGAAGCACGGAGCAGGCCACTCGTGCTCGGCATGAGCTTAGGCGTTGAGGGCATGAAAGTTTGCGTGGCAAGTTTGAAATTCGTGCCGACTGCTACTATGCCGGCTTACTTGCTTGCTTTATCAAGTGGCCATAAACAATGCGGCGGAAAATGCGCTCAAGTGGACACTTGGCATGCGAAGGCGCAGCGCCCAACCTGCTTCTCCAGCCAGCTCCGATCCCGAGCTGTCTTCATGCCTGCCTACCTTCAGCTCAGCTGATGTGGAAGCAAAGTGTTGGCAAATTAAGCAGCATTCAAGAATTGAGATATTTCGTGTTGTCCGTCGTTCGTTGTATCTGTATGCGTGTTCGGACTGTGGCAAGCATAGGTGTAGTGGTGTATGCTGGTAATGAAAGTGCGAGCAGGCGTATCTTATTTGTGGGCGTGCGGTGTGAAAAGCTTTATATTAATGGCACGCAAGGCAGCCAATGCCTGCTGCCCCCGCTCTCACACCCCCTCTCCTAGCCACAATTAGTCACTGGCCAGAGTGGCGCATATTTAACAGCATAATTTATAATTAACATGCCGCAACGCACACGTGCACACAGAAATGCACACACACACACACATACATAGGTATATATTACGCGTATGCATGTTATGCTTTAAATGCTTTCAGCAGTCACTCACACTTAAAGCAATATGCGACTTAACCCATTTTCAACTCCTTTCATATAATATTTCTTCAATTATTACAAGAGCAACTCGGCAAATCATTTAAAGTGCTTGCTTGCTAAAAATTTATTGAAAAAGTAATTGCAGAACTTTGGCATAGTTTTAATAATTCAACGAAAAATCCGTCACAAGCATATGAAGTAGGTATACATTATAGGTAGGTATACAAGTGGGTATATATATTTATATAAGCCTCATAAGCCTCGAAAATAGCTCCTAGCATTTAGTTAAAATGGCAAAGAAAACTTGTTCTTCGATCGCACATTCCGCTTATCGAATAGTTTTCCCACGTCATTAGAATATTCGTGCATTCAAGACAAACGTTCAACGTAACTACTCCACTTTCCCCCAACACTCTTACCTATAATCATTTCCAAACAAACTCATATGGAAGAAACCTTAAGAACATTGATTAAGCTTCTGACAGGATTCTCAAAGACTTCAATCCACTACATGAATTCCTTTACATTATATTTGCGAGGGAATCGGCCATATGTGATCAATATCTGAGGGACGACAAGACGTCGAGCTACTTTTATAAGGAGTGTTCAGCTCAGGCGTGTCACTGACTTCAACAGATGAACAAATCTATTCTCATGGAAATTGAGCTGAGAAGACTGGAGCTGTTGAAGATCTTGAAAGGTTCGGCAAGACTAGGCTGTTATACGATGGGCTAGACTCTGTGTTTAGGGCCGCACATAAAGGCATGGCGGGCGGCAGGTTGAGTACGCTTGGGCTTGAAAGTCTAAGTGTCTTGTAGGTCTAGGTACTACCTAACCTATAACAAAAGCCCTCTTGATAACTAAATGGTGACTCTGGAAAATAAGGATTGAAAAAAAATTTATTTAAATTGCCAATTCCTGTTTGTTTATAATATTTTTAGATTACTCAATTGTAACAACTTTTATACAAAATTTCTTATTAATAAAGTTTAAAGCAACAAATCATGGGAGCACAGCAAAAACCTCCAGCACTTTTAAAAGTACAAAAGGCCAAAAATCTACCACAGATTGAGCAATGGATTAGGGCAATCGAGCCAACTTTGCGTGTTGGCGTGTGTCTGTAAGCGCGCCCTAAGCAGTGCTAATAAAAGAAATTCGAAATATAAGAAACCTTTGCATTTCATTTCACTGCCTCTAATCAGAGCCCAGAGCCGCAGCGCAAGTCCGTGGCATGTGCCACTGCCACTGCGCAACAATTCCATCATGTGCTGGTCAGGTCAGGTTGGCAGACAGCATGGCATTGCGTGCTGTGGCCACTTGTTCAACTTGCCACAAACAAGCCCAGAGGCGAAGTAAGTAAGTACTTTATGGCGTTTTGTATGTTTACTTGTTTTTGTTTGTTTGCTTTATTCGAATTGTTTTGGTTGTAGCTGTTACTGTCATGGTTTTGCGTTTAATATGTATATATATGGATTTGAGTCATTTATTTTTGGCATTGCCAACACACGCAACACGCAAATATATTTAAATCTGCTATGTACGAAAATTCGAACATAAAGAGAAACGCATAAGCTGGCTCTGTAGAGTTTCGGAATGGTGAGATTTTTAAAACTTGTTTACAGAGCGCAAAATAGTATGTTCGAACACATGTTCGAAAATTTTAAATTGTGTTCGGAAGTTCAAAATTGAGCTTGAAATTGGTTTGACTGGTTTTGCCGGCATTTTAATTTAAAACACAGCATCATATTTGAGTTGAGGTATAAATTTTTTTCTAATTTATGTAAAAAAAATTTTATTGTTTAGTGTTTAAAATACGCGCTGAATTTTTCTTTGGCAATACCTATTATATTGTTTATAAAAGTCTACATATATGTATAATGGTATAATACCTAACAACGCAATGACTTGCTCAGAACTTTATTCTAACGAAAGTACTTGACTTGACTTTTTTTGCAACTCTCGTAATATAGTTACTAGCATGCCTTCCTACCTACTTTCTAAAATACTTATGCATACTTATTGCTGAAATTTTAATATTTCATTCTTAAAATCAACGAAAATTCCTATCCTCTTCATTTGTGAGCTTATTATTTGCCACATTTTCTAATGAACTATTTTAAATAGTTTTCGAAATTCTCATGTGCAAATTCGAAAATTTGCTTGCACGCTTCTTATGCTTGACTACACTCTCTTTGTACTAAAATCTCAGTCGAAGTGCGCAGGTCCTTCAATTACGCTCAGCTATCTCTCTCTATCTCTCTCTCTCACTCACTCCCACTGAGCACATTTTTGTTGCTCTCCAATTTGGTCGTTTTCTCATGTTATTCGTGTCTAGTCACTTTTATCAGTTAAAGCACGCATTGCTTTCGCACGCGAGAGCGCCATTTTTATGCGCTACTTTTACTAGCATACTTTTAGGTGTTGCACACTCCATGAATTCGTCGATGTTGCACTCGTTGTCGCCTGCAGTGCTGCACTTCACTCTTCACTCGCTACTTTTTCGGCTACGCGCTGTCGTTTAATATTTGCGCTGTTGACATAACAGAAGAAAAAATGGGAAAATGAGTGCGAAATTGCATGCTCCCAAATGTATGCAAACAATTTTCATTTCTTTGACGCAGAACGCGGCACAGTGGAGCAGAGCAACGGGCAGACTAGCTGCACAACCCGTCCCCCTTCCCAGCTCGTTTACGTAGCATAGTGTGAGGCGCATTATTTATTATTTATGAGCTTTTGCTGTATTTGCATTGTTATTGTGGTGCGGCAGTGCGGCGATGCGTTGCTGCTGTCACTGCTGCTGATATCAGGTGACGTCTTCCATTTCAATAGTAACCAAAATGTGAAAGAGCATACATTTTGGCTGCCTCTGACAATGAAGTGTGTAATTCAAAACACAAAAGCACAAACATTTCACTCGAAATGGAGCTGACATATTTGTAGCATATTTCTGGCAAAACCAACATAGATTTCATTGAGATCAATAACTCAAATAAATTGCGCCTGTTTACATGCTACACTAAAAACGCTTGCGCAATATTGGCGTGCATACATTTAGGCGAGAACATGTCGCTTTGCCACAATTTGTCAATTTTCCACATTTCGCCTGTCAAAATAGTGGCGCAAGCTGAAAACTTTACCAAATTTATTATCTTTTAGGCTGTGGGTAAAGGCAATGCATAGCGAAGGCATACATATATACATACATACATGCATAGGAAACCACACACGCTTACAGAAACACAAGCAGAGTCACAACGTAAGAAAATTTTTTGAGGGGGTCAAAAGTAGTTTGCAAGTATTAAAAATTGACAAATAATTGAAATTATCAATTAATTAAATAAAGCTAGAAACAAGCTGAAATTCAATTAAACCGTTCTAAGAATTATAAAATATTATCAGCCAACCTTTGTTTCCAATCGTTTAGAAAGTCGCGGAAAAAGTAGGCATGTTCTTTTTATTTATGTAAAGAATTAATATAAATTATGAAACTATAATAAATGATCAAAAGCTGCCAGGACTTTCAGCTACAAGTAACCATTGTAGTTGGAAATTGTGATGAAAATGCAGAAGTTTCAATTATGAGCAAAATTTAGCATGCTCGGAGTAATTTCTTGTACCAAAACTCGATACATTGGCTAACACTGCGAGAGCTCACCCCATCAATTTTACAATAGTTCTGCCCCTGCAAGCACGCACGCACGCACTGGCACGCTCACATGCTCACACGCGTGCACCTCGTGGCATAATTTCGGGGATGGCACTTACGCGTTTGAGCCTGCAAAAACTACGCTAAACACAATTATTTCGCATAGCGCCTAAATTTATGCATGGCTTTAACGCATATGTGTGACATGTCACTGTATATCTCACACACGCACACACATACACACAAACACACGCATTTGCACAAGTGGTCCCCAAAGCACGGGCGCACACGCGCACGCATAAATCGGCATTAGTGCGTGAAGTAAAATTTTATGACGCTGCGTCAGTGCGTTAATAATTTTTATGTTTGCATATTGACAGGCGTGGCAGCCGCGCACACGCTTGTTTCTGCGGTTTACTCGCTGCATGGCAGGTTGATGGCGCGTTTGCAGTCTTATTTTGCCGTTGATGGCTTCGTAGGAAATATGAATTAGCGCCGAATGGCGTGTAGCTGGAAGTTTTGCAAAATGCATAGCATACCATTAGGCGGCAAATAAAAAGGCTCACAGATGCGCGCACACACACAAATGCACAATTTGAGAGTTGTTGTTGCTGTTGCCAAAGAACAGCAAAGATTGATGAATGCAATCATTCTCAACTTCAAACAAAATTTTTAAGCGCCCAGAAGAATGCAAAGAAATTTGGTTAAGCAAACTTCAGAGCAGTGTTGCCAAATACTTAAAAGAATAACGAAAAAGGAAAAGACAAAATAGCAGCTATCAAAATGATTTGTAAAGAAAGCTTAAATTTGACTTCAAAATAGCCACGGCCCCCAAAAGTATGCCATTGAATTGAATTTCAAATTGTATTTGCATACTTTGCGGCGCAACAGGAAAACACTTAAATCAAAACAACAAACAATGCCAACATTTGCCACTATTTCCGTTGACTTTATGCTACTTTCCTTTTTTTTATTGTAGCCTTGGCTTAATCCGCCAGCTCGCCTGCAATGTCGGCCCAGCCACCCATTGACCAACTGCGACGAGTGCCTCTGCACGGAACAAACTGTCAGCATACCAAACGGCCACAATAAATCACAAATGCCCGGCCAGCATCAAGGATCACGAGTGCATTGCAAAATGGCATTAAAACGCCAAACTAAAATAAAAGCGAAAAGAGAAAGCAAATGAAAGTAGCGAACGCAAAAGGAAATGTTGGGAAAATGTGCGCGCGTGCTTGACGTTATTTACCAACTCATTACCTGGAATTAAAAGCCAGAAAGGATTAATTTTGCTATAGCGAAAAGAGTGGCGCGCAGAGCGAAGAACTTAAATAAAAATTTGCCGACTGTCGCTGTTTCGAGCTATGCTTGAATGGAAGCTTGGAAATGCGACTTAACCCTCCGGCGATAGTAAAATTATATAAAACGGAAGTCTTAAGATTTACATTTTATTTGAAACTATAATCAAAGTGAACTACAGCAAATGTTTGCGGCTTAAAAATTTGTAGCAATTTTTTCAAAATTCAAAATTTCTCCCCTAAGCTCATTAGAATCTTTTCAACAAAAAGAAAACGTCGTGTAACTGGTGCAGAGTTAATATATGCTTTTTATAAAATTGTGTCACTTTCTTCTTCAAACATCTTCTTCCAAGCTGTCTAAATTTTTCTGCAATAAAAAAATCTTGGACTAGTCGCAGATTATTTTAGGTAATTTCTTATTTCTTAGTTTCATTTATTTTCATCGTACAAAATATAAGTGCCAGGCTATATGCTATCTGCACCATTGGGAGCTGCCAATCTCTCAGTGCGATGAAATACAGCCAATGTGGCTAAGGGTAAGCTAAATACGGGGGAAAAAGTGCAAAAGGAAAAGCATACAAGATATCTATGCTGAGCAGTTGCAAAGCTCACTAGAGCAGCAAGGTTATTTCCAACGACTTCTTCGCCTGTCATAAGTCACATCAACGGAATTAAAAGCGAATTCTATGGCATGAATACCGGAAATCTGCTCTGAAGACTGAAATGCTATATGCGGCATATATTAAACACAAAAACTGAACGCAATAAAAGGACGACGAACCTCAGCTGAAAAGACCCACAAAACTTTTGATGAGCCACCCAAATGTACTGAAGTGATTTTCAAATAAATGTGGTACATTTTCAAAATTAGATGATTTCAAAATCGAAACTCTGTTTTTTCCACATAAAAGCAGTCTCCAATTGATTCCAACTTTTATCTATAAAAAAATAATTCACTCATTTTCATTACTTCAAAGTGCTTTCTTTTTGTATAGAGGAAAAAAGGAGAATGGTAAGAGTACAACTGAAAGTAATACTTTTGAGCTTATAAATACTTTAAATTTTATTTTATAAAGCATACAGATATTTTCTATATTATAAATACTACACATGCACATACATATATAGCTGTTATATATGCAGTTGAGAGAAAAAAACGAATGGCAAACTTAAAGCAAATTTTACAATCAGCAAAATATAGCTTAAATTTTTAAAATTCGGTCGCCTTTTTGGCTAACGAGCGTGCTCTACTCCTCTGGTATGCTGCACTGCCTGCAGTTGTCCATTTCCGGTGTGAAATCCTCAATCTGTATGGTTGTCTCGAAGAAGTTGTAACGCATATGCACCGCTTTAGAGGCCTCTTCCAGTATTAACTTGGGATCAGCGCCAGGAGCTATGAAAATAAGAAAATGAAAGAAGCAATTAGTAAAGAGAAATTGCTGAGAATGCGATAAATCGAAGTAGTAAATAAATCTTAAGCAGAATAAGTAAACAAATACAGGCATTAAGTAGAAGTCATTAAAATGAAGGCAGCTGCTTAAAGAAGACGTAAACACTGTGAAAATGAAAAAAACTTTAGTTAGTTTGCATACTATCAGGCAAAGAGAAAATGCAAATAGTTTTAATTGCATTACCTTTAGCAAGGCATACTTTTAGGATGATGAGAAGTTAAGTGAGAGACAAAGCTGATGTTAGAGAGAACAAAAATAATCATATGAGAACAAATAAAGATGCGTACTAAGTGATTTTTGGCAAAGCGCTTTACCTACTATGATATGCTTACAATCCTTAAAAAAATTTTGCAAAATTGCCTCTCTGGCCCGGACTAAAGAATGTACATATACCTTTCAACGTAGCTTAAAATTTTTCAGCTCATACAAAAAAATGTCCCTTTCATTCTGCTAATATCGGAAAACCTGGCACAGGGATATTATATTTCGCTCTGCCATTTTCCAAAATAATATGCTTCAATTTCTAAATTGAATTCGTATTATTATCAATAATAAATGATTGATGATTTTCCAGCAATTTTTTCCTTTGACTTCTACACACGGAATGAAACGTTTTTTATTACAGAGTTGCCACAGTGTCAAATAGTATGTGCTTTTGAGAACATTTTGTGCTAGTTTTTTTGTGGGTAGTAAAACTGTGTAACATATTTTTACTCACTTTGGTTTTTGGAAACAAATTATTAACAAGTGAATTCTGTAAAAGCTGTAATTGGAATTTAGACAAAGAGCGCAAAAATTTAAAACAAAAGCAAGTTCCTTACCAAGAGACAATATTGACAGAGTGACAGCTGCTCTCCAAGTGCTTCAAAAAAATTTAAAGCAAGTTTTAAAAGCTCTTGCTGCCTTCGAGTAACTTAAATCGCAGCTCATATAATTCTCTAAGCTCTAGACTAAATTCGGTTTCAGTTTATTTGTCTTTAAAGTTCAACGAACTTGCCATTGCTATACTATTTTTTCTACATCTTCGCATAGTTTTTAGCAATTCCGTATTTTGTTGCAGCAAACGTCAAAAACTTTTTTGCACTATCTTCTGCACCAACGAACTGCTGCGCTATTTATTCTGCTACACAATTGCGCCAACTTCAATCCCAGACAAAGTCAAACGAAGAAGTGCTCAACCCAGCAGCAGCAACAACAACAAAACAATAGCAACAAGAACAAATGCAAATTGCATTTTCGCACGTGCAAAATGTGCAGCTATATAAATAAGGCCAAAACGACGTGGGACAACAGACGTATGTATGTATGTATGTACATGCCGAGCAGCGAAAACAGCTGCCAGACTGCTGGAATTGTGAGCGGCGCAGCAATGCCAAAAATTGTTGCTCATGCGAGGACTGTTGTCGAGCTGGTTGACGCTGCAGACTCTACTCGCCTGCTGACACGTAATTTCAACGAATTTTAACAAGATGTTTGCATAGTTTTGGGCGCACATTCACAGCAAATTGCAGGCAGTGTGTGCGTAGCAGTCGTGTTGGAAATACCTGCCAAGAGTGAACAACTTTTGCGTTTGCCATAACGAAACTAATGCAGCTAAGCAGTCGAGAAGGAACGCTGTGGCATATGTTAAGCAGCGAGCCTAAAAGTATGCTACCTATTTTCTGTTTTAAGTGATTTATTGCAATCCACAGCAGAGGTGTTCATGTACAAAGCCCTAGCATAAGCCGGACATATACTATAAATAGGGGAACCGGCGAACGTTGCTCTGCCTAAAATATTTATTTTATACCAAGATTTATTTGAAAATGTATTTCAATTAGGGATAGCAATTTCTTTAATAAGATTGACATGAAATTCATTATGTTAATTTGAATTATATCATATTAAATTTATGCACAGAAAACAACATTTTCGTTAATATTTTCATTTCAACGCGGGTCGGGTCCAAATTTTCATTTAACTTAAATATTACAGTGTGAATTTGAGCCCAACATATTACTCTTTTGTAACGGTATATTTTGTCAAACGAAGTTTGCCAAAAATTACTACGATACTTTTACTTGAGTTTTATGTCGTTCTTTGACTACAGTAAGAAGATGTTTTGTGTCAATTTCTGATTTTTGTTTTCTGAAGTCGGACGTGTAGAGACAAATCCAACAAAGCAAAGATCATGAAAATCGATCCGGCCGCTCTTGAGTTATAAATGGTTTAACTAAACCGACTCTGTTTTTTTTTATATCTCTGCCTTCTTAAAATTTCTCATGCATAAAACAAGTACGAGTGCAATTCGTTTCAAAGTTTAATTCTTTGAGAATATTTCCTGTTCCACATCCACTCTAGTATGGCACTATACTACTTAGAGCTCGGTTTTAAGCTAGTTGCACTGAAGATTTGTATAATATTTTATCTTTCCACTGACGAGGAAAATTTCCAGCAAAATTTAAGAAAAAATTTATCATATTGATGAATTTCTTGAAAGTTTTATTTTTTCTCAACTTTCGGCTCGAAAATTCTAACCGAATTATGTGCTGATAGAGTCTACTCTCAAAGAAAGCTTTAGAATCATATATTTGCAGCTGCTCAGTTATGAGCTTCTGCTTGCAACTGCTGACTCCTTCCATTCCCTATCCCCCCTTCTCTCATTCCAGGTTACACATTTCACTTAGTTGCATAAGAATCTCTCACTAAAAGCAGCAAGCACCAAACTTCTCACACGATTGCGCCAAAAATCAGAGACACGCTGCTGGCAACTTTAATTCTGTCAGCACTCGAGCACAACTTGCAACGGCGCACAACCAAGCTTCGAATGCCAGCAGCAGCAGCAGAGGTTGCACTCTCGAAAGTTACAGCTGCAGGGGCCGCACTTCACAAGCGGCCGTGACTTTTGCCTGCCGCAGCGAAGATTCAGGTGTAGGGCAAATTTTGCCAATTAGCATTCGCAGCGCTTTTACGCGCCCAACACGATTAACTACAGGAAAATGCAACAAAAACAACAACAACAACAAGCTGAACGAAAAAAGCTGAAGGGAAAAAGAAATGAGAAAGAGCAGCATGTAAAAGTTTGCTGCTTTCGGCAGCAATTTCGTCTGAATGCTTGCTGCCACTGGCAGCGGCAGCGGCAGTCATGCTTCCAGCTCAAAGACGCCACGCATTCCCAGCTCGCGGCAGTGCGCAACACCAACGCCGCATGAGATTTATTAGACGCACGCTTCACTGCCTTTTGCTGCAGGCAATGCGCCGTGAGGCATGCCACGCAGCTAGCTGGCAGCAGTTGCAGGTTGCTGCGAATAGTTTACAACTTCCGCTGGCTGTGATTGTTTTGCAGCTGTCTATGCGTCTGTATGTTCGTCCGTCTGTCTGTTTGTTTCAAGTCTCTCTTTTCTTTCCTTCCTTTTGGCTTTACTTTAGCTGCCACACTCTAATCATTTTTTTACGTAGTTATAACCCATCCAAAACCGACGTGCAACTTAAAAACATAAACCTGAGAAAAACTGTTGCATAACTACAGGCGTATTTTTGCAGTTCGCACCTGAAAATATACAACATTTTCTAGTTTACACTCTAACAGCGAACGTCTATTTTGACAGGTATTAGCTAGGTAAGATAAATACTTTAAAGAAATTTTCTCAAAAGCTATAAAGTTCCCAATTCCATAAAGTTCTTATGTTTTTAAAAATTCGTATATAATCGAATTCTCTACCGTTCTTAAAAATTTTGTGTGATGATTGGTGTCTAGGCCTAGCTTTCTGGCATTAACTTGTGTGTGCTTTTTATATTCTAGCACAAATGAACGGAGCCTACAAATAATCGTAACCGAACGGATTGAGAAAGATTTCATGGCAAAGAATAGTCTCGAAGAATTGCCAAGTCATCGCGAGAAGTGCCGCTGCTCAAAGAAACAATTTGTAAAACTAATTTTCATTTTATTAGATACTATGAGAAGTCGGCTGAGATTTGAGCCGAGGCCTTCCGTATCAGCGACGAAGCACTTGTCCACTGAGGGAAATATATTGCTATAGAAATAAGGGGCTCAACGTTTTAATCAATGTTATTCGAATATCAGTATTCTTTTGCAAGTTACAGGAACCTCCAAATTTGTTTATCACTATTTTTATTTAAGAGAGATGCTACGAAATTGGCATTCCAAATTTCGGCAGCAGCAGAAAACGAATTCATTCTAAGCTACGCTTTAAAGCGTCATTCACAGGAAACACCTCTACTGCTCATGCTAATCTCCGCATACACCCCTCTAATAACGCTGAAATTTGCGAGCATATTTATTAGCAGCAACTTTACTTTTAACTGGAGCGTTGCACAACGAAATGTGAATTCCCTGAGCGCGCATACGAAAAACGCTTTGTGAAAAATGACAAAGGACGAGAGCAGTGAGCGAGCAAATGTATTCAAGTGGAACGGCAAAAGTTTTTGGCACGACTTAAATTTATTGCTTAGAAAATTTTCGTTAGCTAACCTTTGAATATATACGCTATGCTATATCATTTTATTTATGTTTTATAACGGCCCAATTTCGAAGCAATTCTCTACTTCTGACTGCAGCCAGCTACTGTGAGCGATATTAATTGCTTGAGTTTTTGTGGCGCACATATCTTTGCTTCTACTCGAATGATTCTGTTAATTCAAAACGATCTATATGTAAAAGAAGAATGTATGAAGTTGGCTTAGATTACACCGGGGTATGTGGCGTATGAGTGACATTAACTCTACTTTGCCTTAAGAAGTCATTTTGACTGCTTTTTATTTTAATTTAAAAAAACTATATATTTATAAGGATTTCAAGACTTTTTGTACATGATATAAGTTTATGAGATTAATAGTTATGTATTACAGTATATTATTACATATGTTTTATATCTACTCTGCCCAAAAGAGGTCATTTTGACTGATTGGGTAATCCAGTGTTAAGTAATGCAAATAAAAACGACTAGAAAGTGTAGTAAATGACTAATAATAAATTTAAAGTATAATTAACTACATCACACAAATCTATTATATGCCATTTACTACAATTTTTAGTCGTTTTTAGATGCAATACTAAATGTCACTCATACGTCCCATATGCCAGTTTACTCTAAACCAGCTTAATGCATTGTTAAGTTGAAAATCACTTTAATAGTAAAGATATTGATACATTTTTTTTACGAAATTGTCGGTCTAAAATATATGTACTAGTTTCTAAGTTTCAGAAAAAAATGTCTTAGACAGGCAGAAATACCTTTTTAATTTTAATTTATACTTGATTTTGTTACTTGCATTGAGAAATTCTCGACTACAGTGACCTCAGGCACATTCAAGCATATTTTTTGATGAGCTTTTCTTTTCATCATTATCATTGGTGTTTTTATTCAGATTTGATAAAATTCATCAATCTTTCGACTTTTCTACTTTTCTGAAATTTCAGTGTCATATTAGTCAAAACTGCTCATATAAAGCTTTCAAAAAAATACTACCCAAAGTATGCCAGTATCAAGTAACTAATACATACACGACACTCTTACAATACTTTATACAACAACAATACTTAAAAAACATACATACCTGATTTGAACCTAATATAAAGCTTATAAAATAACGCCACTTAAGCCAAAACTTTAACTATACATATTACAAATATAATATTAAACTGGCTTATTTTGGTCTGAAATGAGTGGAAAAATCACTTTTCCTCATACCCTCCCCCCAGCAATTCGCACAAACCAGCTGAAGCACATAAATAAATGATTATGTGAAGAATTAATGACACACTAATGTGAATTTAAAGCAAACCAGCGAAGAAGCTACGAAATGAGACGTTAGCTTGCCACGAAGTACCCTACCATTCTTCCCTCCTTGCCACTGTGACACTACAGAGAGCAGTCGTTGCCCCAGCTACGGGTAATTCACTACAGAGCGTTGATTGCTTTAACGTTGCCAACTTAAAATTGCATATAAAGCCAGTGCAGATGCCTGCAAGCGGGCTAAACTAATACATACAAGCAGACATTTCCGAATGACACCTGAATTGAGCGGTAGTTGAGTGTGGTTTGAGCGAGGGAGAGGAATAGGATTTGGATGGTTATGTAGAGGGCTGGCATATGACAATCAGTGCAGCCACGGTTTATTTTTTAATTCCATTCGAAAAAGAGAAATTCTGTGAGAGAATTGGCAGAAAAGCATAAATTACATTACAAGAGCGGAAAAGGGAACAAATTTATTGCAAAAAAATAACAACTAAAATTAAGCGTACCTGCAGCTGAAATTCATGTATGGAAGGCTTTTACCTAAAACCCACTGTTTAAAATTTTCCATAATATAAAATTGTGATAATAAATCCTTCACAGACGTAACTGTCATAAATGGTTCTGATTTCGAAGGGTAAAGTGCTCATCCGAAATACTGTGTTTTTACACCTATACCTTATAAAGAAGTCCTTGATATATGCCAGCATATTTCTCGCAAAACATCGCTAATATAAAATATTGGAATATTATTATAATGAATCATTTCTAAATAAAACTCACTTGCTTGTATTTATACTCGACATTTTCCAAAAAAACATGGCAAAAAATTTCAATTCGACTTTGGTTCATTTTCAAAAAAAATTTGTATTCTTCAAATTTTTTATATCATACCCTACAAAATTTGTATTTCTATTTTATGTGGCAAATCTTTTGATATTCGAAACCGTTTCGATATTTAATATTTCCAAAGAGATAATTTTTCATATTTCAAGATGGCAGCACTGTTAGGAGTTTATGCTGCGAGATGTATGAACTGATGTATGGAAGAAGAAGAGTTGAGAAAGGTGTTTGGGAAGGTGAATGGGCAGGTGTGTGGGTAGATATTTGTCAAGCTGTGTGGCGCAGTGTGTTCATGGTAGCTTGTGGAACAGCGAACAGAAATTTGGCGGGGGGTTGACGCGAATGCCTGAAATGTGTGAATGCGTGCGTGTGTAGCTCTACAGATGTATGAATATGTTAGAGTAGTAGTTGTGTTTTATGTCAGCGGAGAATTGAGTTTAGAGAGTTTAGTTAAAACTTTTGTTGGCGAACTACTCCACAAATACACACACACACACACACACACATATATATACATTTATCGAGCGCGCTTTAAAATGCTTTAAAATTTTTTGAGAAAAATTTTTGTTTTTTTTTAAACTTTTCAGCTTTTTTTGTTTTCTGAGTTCAGCTCAGGATTATGAAATGTGTAAAAAAATGTCAAAAGGGTGCGAAATTTCGAAGATGAGGAGAAATAGTTTGTTGTTAAGTAGGGATAAGAGAATGAAGCGCTGACCTGATAAAGGCTTGTCTACGCCGAAAATAATGTCAAATGTTGTCGCTTCAGTTTTTTTATATACAGGCAAAGCCAAGCCGCCCACAACACAACAACAACAGCTACACCCATCAACCAGCATATCTACACGCTTTCGTCTTCACCCTCAAGCTATGCATACATCGCTTGCCCCCTTTTGGTAGCTCTGCGCATTGTTGAGCTGCTGATGATTGTTATTGTTGTTGTTAGTTTTTCATTGTTGTTGCTGTAGTGCAGTTTTTGCGGTTGTTGCATATTCGGTCGTTCGCTTAATTTTCGCTTAACGCCGAGAGTTGTGGAAACTTTTTGTTTCCGGCTGACTTTAAATTGCATTTTCTGGTATTGTATCTGAATAATTGAGAGCAGTTAAGTTCGTAGCGCAGCCGTTACGAGAACAAGCGGGATGACAGAAAGAGATGGTGTTACTAGCGATGAAGCGAAAGAGAGAGAGAGATGGAGATCACAAAGGTTTAGCTTTTACAATTGTTGTTCATTCAATTTTGTGTGTTCTGCTTGTTGAACTAATTTTGAGAAGAGCTTTGGTTTGTGGTGCCGCCTTTGTTGACGATAGGATAGTTATGTTGGAATTTTTGGGCGTATAAAATGTGTGGCAGTGGCATGGCATGGCAGGGGATATGATGAGAATGTGGGTGTGCAAATTGTGAGCAGCGTCTAATGTATTTGCAGAAAATGAAATATTGCAGAAAAATAGACTAAATATAACCGACTTCGATGCGAAAGTTGGGTAAGACTACTTGGGTTGGTTTTTTACAACCCTGATTTCCTACAACCCTGTACCAAACTAAAATCTCGCTCCCAGTTAGTTCCAGAGATATGTATGTTCAAAAAAAACTATTAGTATTATCTTTTCCAATTCTTCTTAGATGCAAATAACTAAACTCTTTTATAATCGTGTTCAGCAAGTTTCATATTTTTGACATTTCATTGGTTCTCCATGCTGCCTAGTGTTTTGGGAAAAGTTTGGCGCCTACTGAGCTCTATATACTGCTGCTTATGGCCAGTTCTGTTATCGCCTACACTGGCTTAGTAATAACTAGCTAAGCTTAGGATAGATACTTAGTTTGTTTTATTTAGATACTATGACCTTTCTACTTAAATTGAATTAAAATTTTTCGAACTAAGTCTTTAAAGCTTTAAACGACGAAACGCCTTATAATTTAGGCAACAACAATCGCTATAACAACAACACTTGCTAATACAACTACAGCAATAGAAGTGAAAGCACCATAATGGCATATAAACATGAATTCATGAGGCTAATTAGCACACAAACATCACACATAAAGGACTACCAACACACACATACACACATTTGCTGAAGCACATTAACACATGTATACATGCACTCACACAGCCAGCCAGAGATACGCACAGCGACAAGTGTGCTCATTTGTTTACGCTTTGGATACTCACCAATTGCCAAATGGACAGATAACGCCACTTTATTAATGCTCAGCGCCCAAATGCGCAGATTGTGCACCCGCTGCACCCCCTCGATGTGTTCGAGGACTTGCAGCACTTCCGCGTAACGCATGTAGTCGGGTGTACCCTCCATGAGGACCTATTTATCATTTTTCAGCCGTAAGCGTTGACAACGTGGTGAGCATGATGTGCGTACGAGAGCCGGAGAGAGAGAGAGATATGACGAAAAGAGAGAAAGAAGGAAAATTGTTATCGTTAATAGCATAATCAAATTTTAGGCGCATAAGCACAAAGCAATTGAAAGATTGTCTTGTGGTACTGTGTGTTAGATAAAGCGAGTGGGGAATAAAGTATTTTATGTGGGATTTGGCAACAGCGCTGTAAAGTAATTATTTGGTAATGATTACTTCTGGAATTATTACTGAAGTTTTGTTTTTTTTTTTTTAAATAAAACGACACTCAGGGGATGCCCCCTATACATGCAGAGCACTTGGTGGTTTAGAAAGGATCATAGGTTAGTGGGTGAGGGGAAAGAAAGTGTGAAGTAATCAAAAAGTGTGCTTATGGTGTTTGTGATTACTTGTAAAAGAAATTTTTGTTTTCCAATAGCATTACTTGACTAAAGTAATCACTTTTTACTGACATACTCTAAAGAATATAACAGTTGATTACTTTTTCAATTGCGATTGTTATAGAATGCTTTCCAAATACTCGTATATGCATCTAATTGAAACATCCATAATTTTAAATTAAAGATACATATAAACAAAGCTGATAAGTAATCGATTACTTTATAATCAATTACAACTACCATTAAGATATAAAGTAATCATCGTCACAATTCATTTACAATTTATGATTATATTTAATTGTAGTCGGAAATTTGGATTGCAATTATATGTAATTATAATCAACGTAATTGATGTAATCGTAATCAAAAAAAGTTTTTAAAATTTTGAACAATTTTTACGATTATCCTTGCCTGTAACTTTTAATATCGAACTTTCGATTAAGATTACAAATAATTGTAACCAAAAATTTTCACGATTTTAATTACATTTAATTTATAATCATGAACTTTTGAATCCTTAGAACATTTCAAGAAATCAGCTATCGCTTAAAATCTTCATTATCAAAAATATTTCGAAAATCGCCGCTAGCAATAAATGTTCCCCTTTATCCCTTTATAACTAGCAGCACTTTATTTAAAGCCCTAATATATCTCTTCAAATTTAGGCGACAGACACATACATATGAGTAAAATTAACATGCACATATTCGCTCATAACTCACCATCAACGCATCCCTCATAATGGTGAAAGTGGTGAACAGCACAATGATGGAGAAAATGAACGTGCAAATGGGATCGGCAATGGCCCAATCCGGGCGGAAATAAATAATGAGCGCCGCCACAAAAACACCCACACTCTGCACAATGTCGCCGAGCACGTGTATGAAGGCGGCACGCACATTCATGTTGACCGCTTCCTTGGCCACCATGCCGCCGTGATGATGTGCGCCCGGCGCCGTCTCCGCCATAATGGCGGCAATCTCCGAGTGCACATCCTGCACACTGCGTGTATTCTGATAGGAGAAGGTGCGCAGCCCAGAGGCGGGCATTTCCAGATCGGCATCATCGCTGCCCAAGCCAACTGTGGTGACACCGTTCTCCAAGCGCTCCGTAGGTGAGGCAGGACAAACGACTGTGGTACCTTCGCAGGACTCGCAGGAACTTTCTGGATGCACTGCGCCTTCGGAGTTCGTGATTGTCGACAGCGTTGTTATGTTGCCCGTTTTGGGCGTGCTCGCTTTGGGCAGTGGCAGCGCCAAGCCGGTGGGATCGGGTATAGCTTTGGATTTCGGTGCGCCGCCGTGACTGTGCCCATGGCCGCCATGTCCATGCTGCAGTTGAAAGCCCATGCTGCACGACAAAACAAAGGTCAAAATCATAAAAAGTGGAACGAGGGAAACAGGGAAGAGGCATGACAAGTGGCAAACAATTCGCACGGCTGCTTTCAACGTTAATCAGCGTAATTCTTATTAACGCAGTTTTATTTTTCTGTTTGTTTTGGTTTCCTCTCATTTTTGCAAAGAATTCTGCCCTTTAAATTTCATATTTTCTGCAATGCATTTTACTCTTCTTGCGCTTCGCCGACTGCTGGGCTAATTCGCTGCGCTTCAAAATAGTGTTGCCAGATGCAAATGTGGGCAAGGTACTAAAGATTTTTTGTGTAAGGAATATATTAAATGGAATTTTTTCGATCATAAAAAAGTTTCATATCTTGTAGATTTAATAAGCTTAAATGCAATAAATAGAAAAATATAATAGAAAAGTAGAATTCTAAAGGTAGCTGATTCAATTATGAATCGGCAGCAATTCTGATTTCAGAATCATTTCAAATAAACAGTGTAATTACGATTTGAAAATAGCTGGCATCTCTGTAAAAGGTACAGCTGTATTCGCTTCAGGCTGATGAAAGTAACAAAGAGAACACAAATAAATAAACCATTAAGAAAAATGAATTTTCTTTTGGTGTAACCAAGCGTATGTAGTTTGGAAAAATGGAAGAGCTTATGAATCTTTTCTCAGCAGTAAAAAGAGAACAAGAAAACGAGCAATGAAATTAGCAGAGAAAGACTATTCGAGAAGTTGTTATAAAAAAAATAATGAAATATTGCTATTCTGTTGTAAAAAAAAAACTACTTAAAACTGAAATGACATAATCTGTGCAGAGATTTTAACGGCTTAAAGAATTTAATTGAAGCCTCAAAATATTGAAGAGTAGAACTCTTCAAGGCAGAAGAAGAACTGCGGTTTAATTTCTATAAAATAATTTTTGTATTGCAAATAATATAATGCTGCTTTAAAAGCAGCTGAACAAGAATATTTACTACGATATCTGAAAATAAAAGCTTTGAGAATGGAAATTAGTCTAGATTTTTCTTTGAAAACGAAGACGCCAGGTTCAAGGCACGATTTATGCCTTAAAAAAAACAATGTATGCCCTGGAGCGCCGCCCTGCAAATTGATTCCGCCGATCAATGGAATTTGAAAGCTTCTAATTGGGCCGCTCAAAAAATTTCTCTACTTTAGCAATGGAAGAAGAACTAGTTTCAATGGAAGAAGAACTAGTAGAAAGAATTTGGCATAAAGTTCTTATTTTCTATACCAATATTTATCAGATTGGATAAAGGCATGCACAAGTTGGCAACTCTAGTCATCAATATCAGCTGCCTTACACACACATATATGCATTGATAGTAGAAGCTGTGATTGTGTGTTGGAATATATGTGAGTGAGTGTGTTTGTGTGTGTGTGTTTGAAACCACCAGCAGCAGGTTTCGATGTGTCATCAAATTCTGTTACAAACATAAATTTTCGCAATACCGTAAAATGCTGAACATAAACAACATCGCCAGCAATAACAACAGCAACAACAACAAGCCATCACACAAACCAACCGGGCGCAAACAACAATAAAAGAATTACGAGCTAAATTTCTATGCCAGCGCAAGTGTGAGTATGAAGCATTGGCAAGGACCTCACTTGTGACTGGTCACAAAAGAAGCGCAGCGTCAAGCAACAACAACAGATATATCAACAACAACAACAACAGCTACGCCGACAACAAAGGTGGAAAAAGGCGCAAATGTCACCCAGGACACAACTAAACAATAAAAAAGAGCATCAAACAACGGCAACGAATAAAACAGACCATCAAAAAACAAAGCGAGTTAGAGCAACAACAACAACAACAACTGCAACAACATGGGAACGCGCCACAACAACAACTCAAGTGAATTGTATCTCAAGTGTAGACGCATAAAACAAAGCAAAGTGCCAAAGTGGTAGCAAGTAAGGCAAGCGGGGCAATTGGCAACCCTACCAACAACATTTCGATGAAGAACATTTACGATGCCAGCGAAAAGGAAAGTTGTAATATTGTAAATATTGCAAAAAACTTTATTTTCTTCAGGAATTTGAAAATTTCAATGAAAATAGCGATATCGTAACGATATTGAAAATAGCATTGCTATACAAAAGTTTGAAATAGTATATATTTACGATAAAGTTTCGATAAAGTTGCTATGTTGCAAAACGTACATTTTCTTTTTTATCAAGAAATTCAACCGTTCAATAAGTTCGACATCATCACAAAACTTAAACCAGCATAATCATAAATAAATTTTCAATAGCTTATATATACGATATTGTGTTCTAATCCTTATTACAAGTACATTTGTATCAATTGACAACATTTTCTTAATTTCAGAATTGAAACAATAAATTTCAGAAATTACGATATTAAAAATTGTATTCCCATGAACCAATTTCTGAAAGAGTGCATTTACGATACTGTTTATATCTCGAACGTTATCGACAAACTAAATTTTCATGATTTTTTAAAGAAATTTATAGTTTAAGCAATTAAGATATCAACAACTTCTCTACGAGAGACATTCAAAATATTGTTTCGATATATGTGCTGCTCTATAAATTCAATTTTTTCCATTATCAAGTTTTACTATACTGTTCCTTACTTTATAAAGAAGCTTAATAAGTTGTACTATTTGTCAAGCAACCGAATATTTCAATAATTACGATATTTAGGCTATTTTTTAGCCCAAAATTTTGCATTGACTCGTTTCGCAAATTTTAATATATTAATTTTTAAACAGCAATATCGCAAAATTTTTCGAAGACATACAATTTTCAAATTTTTTCAGAAAAATTCGATTTTTCTTCAGAGGAAATATTTTTAGTCTTTAATAACATCATTTTGCTAGCATTTAAATTGGCTCGCTGGGCAATAACAAACTGAGACCGGCAGCAAGAAAGGATATGCAGCCACGGCAGGACATTTGAGGAAGTTGCACAAAGAAAAAGGCCAACGCAAAATACGACTACCAATTGTCCCTGAAATTGTAAAAAGTGCAATAAATCTTTCAAATGGTTAGAAGGGGCGGCAGAGAAAGGACGGCGCTTTTGTTTGCGCAACGCCAATGGAAAAGTTGCTGCTTAAAATTGGTTTGCAATTATTTGGGGAAAATGATAAGAAATTGAGGAAAAACTGCAAAAGTTTGCAGGAAGTGACTGAAAAAACTCGGTCAGAGTGGCGGCGCATGGAAAATTTGCAAAAAAAACTTTTTGCCTAAATTAGTGCTGGGAATTGAAATGACTTTGCCCCGTGCAGGGAGGGGAAATGAATGAACAGATGTGTGCCTGTGTGTGGGCATGCTTAAGTGGCAGCCTGTATAACAAGGAAAAGTTGTTAAGTGAAACAGGCACATTAAAACTCACTGAAAATGGGTCAGTACAAGAAAAACTGGCAGTGCCAGTGCATTTCCATTTGCATGGCATCAAACATTTGTGAAGTACTCAAACCGCAGCGAAGTTGGCTGAAGAGTGGGCAGCAGAGTGTAATACTTTCGAATTAAGCAAATTGGGGGCACTCTACACTGCACTGCGCCACTTTGTTCTCTGCAACTTAATTAAGTATCTGAAGGTCTACAAGTTGAAGCTATTTATAGTGGAGTGGCGAAATTAGTGCTATACATATGCTAGTGAGACGAAAGTTGCAGAAAATATATATATTAAGACAAAAATGAGCAGACTTTAATGTGGCATTCGATGTATTCAAGCAAATTTTGTGTGTTAATATTTCAAATTTTTCTTGATATTCCACAAATTCGCATCGTTGTTTATCTTCTTCATAAAGCAAAGTAAGTGACACCACATTCGTTTGCTGAGCTGATGTTTGCTTTTAAAAAATTACTCACAAGATAATTAGAAAGCATAATAAGGGAGCCACCCATTGCGACAAGGCTATAAAATAAATATGTGGGTCCCATTAACTTGTGCTACAAGAAACGTATCAAAGACAAGTTACTGCCATAGGCCTAGGCCTTGGTACTTGTTGGCCTGTTGCGTCATTTATATATGTATTTAAGATTTACAATTCTGCAAATAGAGGCCTTCTAATAATAATGTCGATCCCTCTTAATCGATACTACTAATATCAAAATATTTTAATAGGTATCATTTGAAAATATATTGCATTTTCATTATTACTATTTTTTAAATTACTTATTTGAACTACCGATTTTGCCAAATTTTTGTGAAAAAATCAATAATTCTTACATCATACACCATTCCAGTTGGAATTTCCTAAATTACGTATGTACTACTTTTCCTAAGGGAATTAAACGATTTCAATTTTAGCTCATATTTGCACACGTGTCGTATTCGAATACTTAACAGCTGATCACTTTTATTTATAAGCCATTAGAAGCAATAAATACCAAAAAAGCCAAGTTTTATGGAGCGCTTCTCTGCTGAGCACACTACAAAAATGTGTGCCACTTTTTTACATATGAGGCGCTGCCATTTCCAAAATGTTTGTAATAACAACAACAAATTCAAATTATGAAAGAATGCTTAAGAATTATTCAGCTAATTCGTCCGATTTGATAACTTCTGTAGATTTCTTAAATCTGTTTGTGGTAGAAAAATATATTTTTTGCTAAAAACGAAAAATAAATTCCATGGTATGTCTAAAAGTAGTAAGATACAAGAGCCCGCAAGCAACTTGCAACATCATAGCAAACAAAGAGCTAAGGCAAAAACTGACTTCAACCGTTATGGCAAGCAAGTATTGCAAAAATCATCGCACTGGCTGTGCTAAAAATTGAACAGAAGCAAAAATGCAAGCCACCACTCCAAAAAAGTCAGGATTCAGTATTCCCACAGAAAGAAGCACGAAAATCATCAATTTCAAAAGTCATCCTTGCAAGAGGCGAGTCAAAATGCATTACTTTTTCAGAAGCGACAAAGGTCAAGGCAGACATGTTGTAAATATTGTGGTTGTATTTGTAGTTTTGGTCTTGTTGTTGTCGTTACAATTTGCAGTGGTTGTTGTAATTTATCAGCTGCTTTTTGAAGAGCTGCCAAACGACAACGCCAACAAAATGTTTGTCTAACACAAAGAAGTTTGAACCAGTAAAAACGAAATAAATATATAAAAACATACAATCATATATGTATGTTAACTGTTACAGTGTCGTACAGAAAATGTGAAATTTACATTTGCTTAAACAGTTCAAGTTGAAGAACACGAACAAAAGCTGCTAATAATATTGTATGAAAGACTAATAATTTTCGGAATTTCCAATTACGATTATTTTTTAAACTTTTTCAATATTGAATTGGATGTTTTTTCGACCTGTTGTTATAATTTATAGATGTTGTGTTTTTTCAGGCTCAAGGTCCTTGTAATTAAAAAACCGTTTAATGATTTTTAATTATTTATTTCGGCCAATATTTCGACTTCCATCGTATAAAATGGACTTAACACTGAAACAAATATAACGCTTAAATTCAATATTAATAGAAAAAAATTGTATTTTTACGCTGCTATTTCTGTGAACTCAATCAGGGCCAATATATATAAAATGGACTTAACACTGAAACAAATATAACGCTTAAATTCAATATTAATAGAAAAAAATTGTATTTTTACGCTGCTATTTCTGTGAACTCAACTGTACGTACATCGGCAGTTACAGAAGAAATTGAAAATCACTACAATGCCACTCAAAACAACACAACAAAACAACAACAACAATAGAAATGCCATGAAAAAACAACAAGAATTACAACAACAACAACGAAAAGTTGATACTTCACCTTCCGCAATTTAAAATGCAACAGTGTGTTCCTGTTTTCAAAGCCGTAAAGAAAGTGTGCAGATAGACTTTTCTATCGGCAGGCAAGCAGTCTGCTGGAAAAGTCATGCATACAAACACACACACATACATATGCAGGTGCGCATACGAGTATATGCATTGCATGTTTATATGCATGTGTGTATGTAAGCAAAAAACAACAACAACAACAGCAACAGCAAAGTGCAAGGCAGTAAAGCGCTTGACACATTGGCTTTTCATTGCATTTTAGAGGCGATGGGGCGGGGAGGGAAGTATTGATACAGAAGGGTTAAGTAAGGCGTTTTAGCAAACACATGCGGGCTATAGAAACAGACAGTGTGAATGTGTTTATTTGTATGCATGTATGCGAAATGAACGGTATACTGTACTGAACTTTGACAGCAAAATTGCACTGCAGGCAGGCAGGCAGGAAGACACGACCTGGGAATAGACGATGGAGACGTTGCTGGAGACATGTTAAGGAAAATATATGAAAATGGAAGCGAGTGCAAGAAATTTTGCAAGGGGGTAGTGTTTCGATTGCACTTTATTGTAAACAACAGTTTTTTTTGCACTCTTTACATAGTTAGACCACAGTAGCAACTTTTGGGTCTCAGCCAAATATAAGCAAAATATTATTTGAAACTAACACATGCGGACCATAATAATTAAATGGAAGAATATTGTAGTGTGAACTAAGTATCTATTGCTCCCCCTTTACTTTCAAGTGTCAACAACTCACATTCTAAATTAAAAATCATAGCATGGTTTCTTTCAAAAAATTATAGTTCAATCTCAAAATCGCGAACGACCTTTGACTTACAAAGTTGCGAAATCCTTGCAGATGCATATGGTTTGTTTGGCTGTTTTATCTGTGTATTCTACAAAATGCAACAAAAAGCTAATTTTTCAGGCGTACTGAAATGCATATAGAGCCTTTTCTAGTGACTTTCTACAAGTGGTTTTGAAAATTCTAGAGCATACAATTTTACTGAGGAGAACCACCCGAAAGCTTCCACTGAGGATACGAATGAGTCTTTGGTGAAGGTTAAGTTTTTCAAAGATACAAAAAATGATAGCTTGTAAACTAGGCTTGTCAGGAATACTTGGTAATTTTCAGGGTAACACGAAGGATTCTGCTTGATGCTAGAAAGCTCGTATTTGGAGTGATGCTCACAAAAAAGTGTATATATTGGTGTATATCATGTTATGCAAGGCGACTTCAGTGTTCTCAAACTCACTTTCTTTGTCATCTACGTATTTTGAACTACTTAAAGTAGTTGAAGTTTTTCTAAGAGATTCATTTATTATATTTCCGCAAATATTATGCACAAAAAAAGATACTAAGTAAAATTTTTCTTTAAATTTGAGAAAAATAACCATAGCAACTAAACGCTAGTTTGCAAAAATGTTAGTGGCAGCGAAATATTAGAACAATGCGAAACGCGTAAGCCCTAACGACAGCAGCGCATGTGCACGTAAGCCAACTAATTACTATCACAAGCATGCCGCTCATCTTACAAGGCACAATATCCTTGTGAGTGCTTACGACCACGAAGCACACTAACGATGATGACACGAACGTAAAATGCACTCAGCCATAAAAGTGCGCGCTAAAAAGAAACGCTAACGTAACGTAACGTCAACGTAATAAGCGTGTGCATGGTTTAACGTGCTGTAGCAAGTAGAAAGAAAAAAGAAAAATGAAAAGTAAAAGAAGGTCATATAACATGCACGCACATACACATACACACATACACATACACACACACACACTAAAGCGTATGAAGCAATGCACTAACGTAAGATATTGCGCTAATATTTATGTTGCTGTCAATTAAATCAGGACATTCAAGTCGTTCATTCTGGCATCCTCTGATGGTAGCTTTTTGCTGGCTGTTAACATTACGCTGCAGTTGTGCTGCTGTTGTTGTTATTCTTATTGTTGTTGTTGTGGTTGTTGTGTGTGTTGGTCGAAGCAAGCCGCTAACGAGGCGACAAGAAATGCCACAACATGGCGAAATGCTTCATTGCTCGCATTACAAATTACCAGGATGCGCAACGTCGAGCACGTCGTTCCATTACGTGTCACGGCTGAGGCTGAGGATGCCGCTGCGTGGCGTTCTTCTTGACCAGCGCTTTTATGCTTGAATAGCGGCATGCCTCACAGTGTCACGAGCACAAACACACATAGCCGCATACAAAATACACATGCACACACACACACACGCACGCGCGAAATGACAAAATCGTTCAAAATTTTTTGTAGCAATGCAACTACCAAAGCAATGAATTTCGAAATGCTGGCATCTCTCAAAAATTCCTTGGCGAAAGTCTTGCAATTCAAAAAAATAGTGTACCATTTTTCGATCGAAAAAATTATAAATTATTTTTTGTAAATACAAGCTACTGCTCAAATATATTTCATTATGTCATAATCATATAAGTTAACTTAATTATTGCCCAAATCTGATTATCCGAAATTTTGTGATTTTTTAAATTTTGATGTCTGATTTTTACCAGATTTTATCAGATTTGGCTTCAGAAGCCTGCTAGACCAAAATTCGAAATGTCGAGATTGTAAAGCCCAGCTAATATTGTACATATATGCACACGACCATATATGATGTGTGTGTGTGTGTGTTTGTGTGCTGATTAAAAATAGTGCAAATATATGATAAAAAGAAGCATAAAATCAGTGACGTCCTTCCTTGACGTCGCCTACTGTCTCTGCTTTTTCCGGTTCTGCTGTTGTCACTTGTTATGTTGTTATTGTGACTGGTCTGCCAGCATCATATTGTGGTCATTATTCTTTCACTGTTTTTGCTTTTTTTCCCAACTCTTTCCCTTCGCAAATCCTCCCGCTGCCATTCACAGCGTGCATACTTTGGCCAAAAAGGCGAAAAAGTGAAACAAACAGAGACGCAGAGTAATTGTAGTCAACACATACGAGGAATCTCGGTGGCAGATCGTTTTGCTGCACTGGCCAGCCAGCCAGCCAACCTTCCGACTCACAGATTCACCGACCCTGCTGCAGTGCTGCTGTCCACTGCAGAACTTGGCTCGCATTCACGTGACGTAACAAATGTGACAGATCTGCTGAACGGGACGGAACAGCACCGGACAGCGTGCACTGAAATGAGAGCTACAAATTTAATGATAAAAACCCACAGAAAGAACTCGGAGCAGAAGAGCTCGGAAGGTACGCACATGCTTATGGAGGCTATGGCATGCTTCAAAAGGCAACATAAGGGAAATTGTACCGATGAAAACAAATTGAATGAAATTTAAATTAAAGCAAAATGGAACTAGTTCAAAGTTTTCAAATAACTACAGTTTGGTTATATTCAATAAAAACGTACCAGAGAAAAGGCAAGGAGTTTTGCACTTTCAAACTAGGAACAATTTTAAGATCCATCCTTCTTAGAAACTACGAGCTAATCCAGAAAAATTAATATCATATTCGGATATGATGCCTTTAAATGTAAAAGAAGCATATATGCTTTTTGAAAAATCTATATTTGTGCAACTGTGCTTTAAGTGATCTTTAACCCTACTGGACTGTAGCCAAAGAAGCAAATAGAATATGAAGAATTCACGCCCTCTTTAAGACTTTAATATAGAAATATATTTATCGCAAACATGGAAGCTGGTACTTAACTCATCAGACTTTATAATGGAACACTCTGAGTGCTCTCTAAGTGGAGGACATCGTGAATAGAACATACTGGCTCCAAAAAATTACTATCGAAATTACCCGGAAAATCTTTCGTTCGTCTTCTTCTCAGAGTTAGGTAAGGTTAATCTGGCTGCCTAACAAGGCCACGCATAGACTCTTTTAGGTCATTAGCGATACCAGTTCGAGTTCCGTTTAAGAGTGGTCAAAGTCTGCTTCTCTTATGTCGTAATAGATAATAGATAGAGCATGTCTCATATTGGAACCATTTCTTTTCAGAAATATTGGCAAGTGTCTGGCAAGTGTCTGGCAAGTGTCTGGCAAGTGTAAAGGAAAAGCCTATAGAGCCAGCTTGAGTGATTGAGCGTTTGTCTGCTCAACAGGATTATCCTGTACCACACCTCAAAGTGTTGTTAAATAAAAATAGTTGGCCTGACGTAACATATTGTTAAAAAGTCTGTTCCGTAGCACTTTCGTTTTCAGTTTTGACAGACACTTGAGCTTCTATTAAATTTTCTTGCAATACTATCAGCTTCACTTCATTCTCTCTCTCTCTCTCTCTCTCTCTCTCTTCGGCTTCTTCATCACCAGCGGCTTCTTCAAATCAGTGCACACATTTAATTGAAATATTTAATGAATGATTTCATGCTTTGAGCTTGTCCGTTTACCTTGCCACAAGCGCTGCTGACCTTAACCGCTGTTCTCTTTTCCTACCTGCCTACCCACATATGAGCATGTGTGTATGTATGGCGCTGTTCCCTGCTGGTTTCTGCTGCTTTAGCAAGGTCTTGACATTTCTGCCTCGTTTAATATTTTCACTCGAGCTTAATGTGTAAAATGATTTTGTTACGCTGCTTAAGCTCTGGCAAGACATTAAAAGCAAAAATAACAACGCTATCACATGCGCACACATACACATACACACGCTTCCACAAGCGCAGCATATATGTATGTACATACAGACAGGTGTATATAGCCATACACCATCACACGACTATAAACACATACACACAAACATTTTTAACACAATCGTAAATTTCCACACATGCACACACACACACGCTTGTTTATATCTATGTATACGGCTAAGCCGTTATTACCAGCACGCTAGCAAAGGCAACAACAACAGCAACAACAAAAAATCGCAAGCAAGCACAAGGCATTACAACGCAAACGACATGAGCAATTAGAGTGATGAAAATGTATTTTACCAGCGACATTTTTCTTCTGTTTCCCATCTTCTGCCGTTTTCTTTCTTCTTCTGCAAGTCTTTCACTTGTTTCGTTGCTTTGCATCTTTTCAGTTTTTTCAGCAGTGACAAAATGAAATATTCTTGTCATATTTATGCTGCACTTTTATGACACAAGGTTAAAAGGAATATAGCTTTAGATTCATCAGATCAAAGGAATTTTGTCAGGATCATTCAAAGTTGAGTAAAAGCAGTTGGACGGCTTTGGCGTTCACTTTCGCAAAAGTAGCAAAAAACTTCAAATTTTAAAGTGAAAAGAGGAAATATTGCCATAGTCGGTACCTATTAAATTAATTGAAAAGGAAGCATCGAAACAAGAGCTTAAAAATCAAATATCATAAAAGCACTAAAATCGGTAAGTTGATTTTAAGAAACTGATATTTCAGAAATCGAGAAACTAATGCCAGCATCATAGCTAATACTTTTTGAATTTTCTATAAACGAAATTTAAACACACAACTTTGATTTTCTGGGAATGTCAGGATTTTAACGACAAAAATCTATCATCATTTTTTGAGTTAGAGAATCAGACCATTTTAGTTTTGGCTGCCTTTTCGTCTGCGCCGAAGCAGGTTTTGCTGGGTTCCTCTAGAACTGCTCTCTGACTTGAATGTGTTTTCTTAATCTTAGTCTGTGTTTGATAGAGCTTAATAAGTAAGCTTTATTAGTTTATAGCTTGAAATACAATTTTATAGTTGTTTGTAGTATTCTCGCAATATAAATGGATGCATATAAATTGCTCTATTTGAAATTCTCGGTTGCCAATTTTAATTTAGGTAAGTTCGTTTTCATTTTATTAAAAAAAATTTAAATTTCTGCTGTAAATTTTATATTTTTGCTTGAAATTTAATTCATATATTCAGAAGGCTGCCAGATTCCGATTTTTTCGGGATCCACTTGCTGTAAAGAGATTTTATAAATTACTAAGTCTTCTTCCAATTTCTTATTTCATATGATCCTTTCAACCTACAGCATGCTCTGTCTTGACTTAACATTGTATCACTTCCGCTTGCTATTACCGCTTTATACTGTCGTTGCTTTACCAGCAGCGTTTCCGATGCTTGGAAGTGGAGTCACGCTTTGCCTTTGTCTAAAGTTGAACTGCCGTCGAATTTTCTTGATTTCTGCTGCTTTATGGCACGGTGTAAGACGTTATGTTATTTTATGTTGGTGAGTGTGTATGTATGTGCCTTTGACTGTGGCTGTGTGTATAAGTATATGGCAGCAAGTGTATGTGTGATGCTTCCTGCGTGAAGAAATGCCTCGCATGTTATAGTCGCAGCAAAAGTCAACGCAAGCAATAACAACAATACCACCTACCACCAGCAACAACAACAACAACAACAACAATGAAATAAAATTTAACGATGTCACTGTGGGGTGTCGCTGATTTAGACGTTTTGCTTTTATTGCTTTGTTATATTTGTTGTTGTTGTTGCTCGCGTTGTTATACACAAGTGTATGTATGTATGTAGCAGGCGTTTTTGTTGTTATCATTTGTAACTTCAGCAGCAGCAGCAACCAAAAAAACAAAGCCAAAAACGCGCGCAAAATTTCTATGACATTATTTTAATATGCTTGCATGATTTTTATTAGCTTATACGCATAAAGGTTAAATTTTCATAGCATACTTTTAGGTGATTCACTTAAGCGCATAATTGCCTGTTGTATGCTTGTATGCCTGCAAGCAAGCAGGCAAGTGAGCTAAACACAACGCTAAATTATGGCAACCATTTTAATTGGTGTCGTAACAACAGCATTCATTGCCTACTTTATGGCGCACGCGCAAATTAACTATGCTGGGAATATGCTATAACAGCACGCTTTATTATTGGTTCAATCACAATTTGCTTGAATTTTAAATGAAATTTTTTTGCTTGAATGCAAGGATCACTTATTGTAAGAGCAATCTGGAAGGCTATTCCTTCGTATGTATGATCCTTCTTTCTGCCAACTAGCTCCGACTCGCGGTTTGTTTAACTGTAGGTACGCAAATCTTCCATCCATTCCAAAAATCCATAAACTCTACTGCAATCAATCGAATTTCGAAAAAATTTATTTTCGAGTTGAAATGGCAATATAAGATAATTATTGAAGTTTTGGATGTAGAGAGGATAAGTTTTTCCAAATCAAATCTAGATTAGAATTATTCATGACTTAGAAAGTATATGTACAGTTATGTACAGTATGTATATATCATACAGTTGACGCAAGTGCGCGAAAAACGAGGATCAGGCTTTGCTTTCTGGCATAAATTGTTGTGTACTCGTTCTACTTTAACGGAAAGACCTACACATTTATATTAAAGTTGTATTCGAACGGGAGGCATTTCTATTAAAATTTGTTTGTGAGAAGCTTTTTTCAAGGCAAAGTATACTCTTGTAAAGAAGCCACCTTCGTAAAGTTCACATTTCATTGCGAAAAAGAAATTTGCTCGATATGGTAGCGATATAAAATTTGTATTCTTAAAAATTTCGAATTAAAAATTATTAATGGCATAATTTACATTCAAATTCTTTTTGTGACGTTTTTGTAAAATGTGTTTTGCATCAGCATTGCTACAAAGAAGTGTCACCAACTGTTGGTCATTAAGTGAAAAGGATCTAAATAGTTACGAGTATATTCCCAGTTTAGAATAATAAAAGTTGGGGCTTCTGAAAAGAAATTCTCCATTAAAACAGTTTCGAAGAAATGAAATAGCTTTTGGTAGTATATTTTTCAAATACTGATACTTGACTCAAGTATCTATAAAATACCACCTTTCTATACTATAGAAGTGCAATAAAAATGCGCTGTATTTTTATTGCACGCACTGCGACGAAAATCATGCTTTAAAAATAGAATTTAATTTCTCTGCCACACATTGCACCATCATCATCTCTTCCTTTTCTCTGCAGCTGGTTCTTAACGTTGACGCTAACGTTACAATGGTGCACTTTTCGCAAGCAATTCACGTAATCAAACAATTCAAGTGGCAAACACTGCAAAATGCTTACGTCAACTGGCGCAAAAGTGAGGAGGTATGCTGCAAACGTGTGGCAATAGAAAACGATTTATGCGCCAAAAACTATGCAACGGCAAGAGCATGTGAGCATGCGGCTGACAGAGTGCCGGGGGGGGAGGAATGCCCACATTTCGCCAATGTTGACACGAATTCTTCTGCTCGTTGCCAACGATAGAAAATTAAGAAAAAATCTCAAATGTAGCATTTCCTCACGGCATACGCTGACAAATGTGACAAACGCACACACACACACAAACACACGCACACAGAGACACAGCAGAGTGCTTCGCACAAGTGAAATACCAGCAAAGGAAGTTGTATTCTATGCGCTGCTGATGATGCCATTTCCGTTGGTTGCCGTTTTGTGTCTAAGTAGTGCAAGTGTATATGTGGCAATATATATATGTATGCGAGTGTATGTGTGTGTGTGCTAACCGTAACGCCACTGTATTTTGTGGCCAATTTTAAACGCTGCCAAGCATGCTTCCGTCGTTCATTAGACAAACAAGCGGCGCTCGACTGGTCAAGGCGCCTAATTTCCTACCGCACTTTTTTGATGACCAATGCTGTGTTGCCTTTATGGCTTGTTATTGTCTAAATAAATACCAATTTATGTGTGTCCTTGTCGTCATTAACACTTAAGGTTGATTTAATTTGTTGCCTTTTTTAACGTGTCTTAATGACTTTTGTAGCATACTTTTGGGCGTAATAGCTAAAGCATACATTTTAAATTAAAACAAATTATGAAAAGTTTTTGATGCTACGAAATATAAGATAAAGTTTTCGACTGCCACGCCGTTTGCATTGTATTCTGCGAAAGCTATTCCAATGGATTCCATTTTGGCAGTCCGCGAGTTTAAAACTGCAAATTTTTATATTTAAAAATGTATTTCTAATTTCAAAATATTTTTGAATTATAGGTCACAAGTCACGGCTATGGTAGCCGAGGCTTATGCCTAGCTTTACAGCATTAACTTGTGCTAGCTCGCTTCATTTTAAGCACGAGTTAACGGGACCTACAAAACATTTTAATATTTTTTATTCCAGCCGTATTGAGAAGCATTTTCGCATGTCAAAGAACTCTCGTGTAGAAATTACAATTCATTGCAAGAGATGACGCCGCTCAAAGAAACAATTTGAAAGCAAATTATTGTAACGATTTCGCTTCTAGTTCTCGAACCTATCTGATTGCTTATATTGGTTCCAAATCCATTTGCTGTTCTCAGTCTTTTTATGGCTCTGCTGGCGATGCTCGCTACAACTCCGCTATTCTCGCTTTCGCTATTTCTAACAGAATCAGACAAAAAACGAAAATTGCTATGCCTCCTGTTTTTGCAGCCACTCCGCAGCCCGCAACTTGTCAGAAATTGTCACAATCAGCAACAGGAAGAGCTGCTGCCATGCGCCAAGGGCTGATATGCGACCGCAGGCGCTTGCACTTTGGCGCTGGTCGTCAGAGCAGTTGGAGCCCTGCCCAAAACAATATCCATCTCAAAGCAGTTTTGTGGCAGAAAAAATGTAGCGAAAAACGCGATGACTTGTAAAAAAGCACGCTTCGCGCGCCAAAAAGTATGCAACAAACAGCAGCCAGCAGAAAAAATCTAAATTGCGCTGGTCGACGCAAAGGAAGTGGTGGGCAAGCTGTACCGCTGCGTTGCTCTGTTGGCGACAGCGTCCAAGCGCACATACATACATACATGCCAGCAACAGCAGCAATGGCAACATGACAAAAATGTTGATTTCCTGCGACAGTTTTTTATGATTTTTTTTTGTATTTTTTTCATTTAGTGTGGTTGGCAACGCTGCTGTGAAAATTATTTTAAGCTACTCTAAGGCTTGGCGCCAAGCAATTTGCCTTCGTTGCTGTGCCTCGCGCGTCTGTTGCTTATAAAATAGTGGCAAATTGTTTGTTGGCAAATATGCCTGCAACACACATACACACACACCTACACACTGTGGCAACAACAAATGCTATAAGCACTTACGTCGCGTCTAATGCGAAATTAATTAGCACGCATTCAGCTAACGTGCCGGACTTAAGCCTATATTATGTGCAAAAGCACATATTGTTTGCACGCTACACTCACGGTCATAAGGCCAATTAGCTTGTCTTCGTATGTGTATTTATATATCTTCGTCATTCTTATAAAATTTGCAGGAATAGTCCGGAAATATTGCGCTGTTTGCGCAGCTGGCGGTGCTCTGTTATGATTTTCTATTATTATTTTTATACTATTTTCCATCAGATGTATGTATATATTTTCTAAAGCCCTCTTTAAACTTTTTTACTTCTGTAAGCTCAGTACCTTCTCCTTCTCTCTTTCCTTTCAGAATTTCTGAACACTTGAGTGCAATGGGTCTGATCGATAATAACAATGGGTCTGATGTGAGAGCTTTCCGAAAAACCCACTTCTTATGCTTATGTACAGTCTTTTTCAGATCTTGCTTCCAGTTGCTGTAGTCAAACGCGGAGAGAACAGACCAGCTAAGTTCCTTGCCACCATCGCAAATCCTACGCTTAACAAAAAGATCAGAAAGATTTCAGTAAAAGGAATTTATTTCTCAGAACAATGGACAAATGCATTGTCTTCGTGCTGGTAAGTTTTCTTAGTTTCTGAATCGCTTCTACAGCTACGCAGAAGGGTTTCGAGTCTATAAAATATTTAGCTGTACGTTTCTTTGCTAACTTTTCAGCTTTTTCATTACCTTCGATTGCTTGATGCACTGGCACTATTTTTCTCAAACCAAGCCAAACGATTTTGTTTAAGAAATTCCCTTAGCTATCTTTTGACTTTACGAGTAATAATTCATATCAAGATTTTTTTCAATAAGATTATCTGCCGAATTTCCAAAATTCTTTTCTTTCAGCTACCCCTCTGATGCATGCCTAATAATTATATATTTATATTTTAAAAAAATTATTGCTATAGAAAGCGCATCACGCAGTCGCCATAACCAGCTTGTAGCCATCTTCTACTTATTTCCTGCTTATTAATATAATAGCCAATCACTTACATGACATTAACCAATATGGCCAGCACTGATGTTATCAGCATTATAGTGGCGTCCACCTCGAAATCGCGCGTAATCACACGTTGTATGGCCAGCCACACCAAAATGGCGGTAATGAACCAAATCATAACAACGGAAGCCATGGCGCCAATTACTTCCGCACGATACCAGCCAAAGGACATGCTGCAAAATACAAGCAAACAAATATATGAGTAAGTGCATGAGAGCGCGGCGAAGGGATAATCGGATAAAAGCGCAAATAAGCAGCTCAAGAAATAAAGTGAATGCGCTAGAAAATAAATGAAGACATAATAAATGTGTATGAATTATAAAGAATATGAGCAAGTGATTGACTTTGAGTGAGTAGCACTGTCAAAAGCAGCCTGTCATATGCTAAAAAACTGGCAGAGTGAATTGTTGAACTATTGACCTTTTTAATAATAATAATAATTGTTTGACATTTTTTCATGCTTATAATGGAGCAAAATTTGTCAAAATGCCAATGGCATTGACACGCCTAGCGTGCAGTTAGCTGTAAAGCGACATTTGCACACTATCATTGCATACATTTAGGCGCCAGAGTGTGAGCATAGCAAATAAAATGTTAATAAGTCTTATTAAGTTGCTCTTTGCCGGGCAGAGGCCAACTTTCCCGAGCATACAAAATGTTCATGCATTAATTAAAAGTTAATTAGGTCATGGCTTGTGCACACCCCCCACCGAATCATACACACACACACACACACACAAATACAGCAACACACAATCATTCTATTATTTATGTATGCATAAGCTATAAATATTAATTATTTAATAATACAACTGTTCTGTTTGCTACGTTTCTTCAACTTTCTTTTTGAGCACTCGACATTAAAAGAATATGCTGGCTAATAAGGAGCACTAATGCTACGACTAATGCTTGAACTAATGTGCTTAATGGGCGCAACCCTTTCGACTGGAATGGCATCACTGTAAGAAAGGCTTTCTTCGCAAATAAATAATTGCGAAATTGAGTTGCTTGCTTTTAGGCTTGCTACCTTATCATAAATGCTCTCTAATCCTTAGCTCAAAGATGGTCGCGCAAAAGGTCAAAAGGTCTGCATAATAAGGCACAGAAATTGTGCCTGCATATGAATTTAAATAAAAATTAAAATGAAAAATCAAATGAAATATATTAGAGCACAATAAATAGCATTTGCTAACTGCTCCTAAAAGCAGGCAATATTCTTTTGAATTTCCCTTTTGCTGTTGCCAGCGAGCAGCGCTGAAACTGAATGGGTTTAGGGCAGCCTAAACCTTCCCGGAAAGCTTTTAGTGCACAGAATTCGAAAAATTCTGTTTTAAAGTGAGTTAGTATATAATTATAATAAAGGCTTGTTACAGCAAATAACAAAGAAAAGTCAAATTAAGCAGCATTCGAACCAATTTATTTGAATGCAAATGCAAAACTCAGTTATGCCTTGTAATGAAAATTTAAAGAAATTTTGTCATTAGGATATAAGTTGTTCGCTGCCCCACTCAGCGCATGTCCTTAGCTTCTTCCTGTCTACAACATGATAGTGAAAATTTAAATATGTTCACATGTAGACAACGCAAAAAGGGATTCTTCAGAATTCAACGATGGAATTACAATTTTTGGCATATTATATGTGCATATCGCATTACGCCTTCACCCCTGCTTCATTGAAAGGCCAATAAAGCGCAGCTCAATATAGCTCTACGTCAGGTCCTAGCCCGGTAAGTGCTTGTTTTCACCAGTCAAGAAGAAGAGAAGAAGAAAGCGCAGGTAATTCTGTTTTTTTTTGCTTTAATTGAAATGCCAACTACTTTCTTTTTACTCACACAGCAGCTTCAACATACTAGCAACTTAAGCGAAATCTTTTGCATACTTTCAGGCGCATAATAATTGCAAAGTACGCGAAATGTCAAAATTTAAAACACAAAAACAAAGCCACCATTTGCCAGCCGCTTCAAATTGTATAAAACTACAACATAATGTGCACAAAATAAAATTAGAGTAAAAATGTTCAGTTGCGCCTAAAAAACGCTTCACGAAAAAAGTGCCTCTGAATATTTTATGAAAATGAGATTGGTTTTTGAGATGGCGGCGGCTCATGCACACCCGCACAAAAACGTCTGTGAATTTGTGGTTTTTAGTAGTTCCAATGGCGGATTTGCTGTTGTTGTTGTCCAAACATGTTGGCTGTCAGTGTTGGCCCCTTGGCAGCTTCAATGTGTAGGTAAGTATATAATATAGTGTTTATTTGTATTGCCTACTTTTTGGCTGTTGTGTTTTGCAGTGGTACAAGCGTTTGGAAAGTACAGTGAAACTTGGTATTCGGGAATTTAAAGGAATCAAACTTTAAAGCAAATTCTAAGTAGCAGATAAAGCCAGAGCCATTATTTTCGAAAACCTACTATAAAATATACTTAACTGCAGGCAAAGTAAAAGGTCTTAAGTTACTCGTAATAGAACTTATAGAAGAAAAACCTCAATATATTATTTTTAAGAAAGATTCGTTGCTGATTTTAATTTACAACAACAACAAAATAACGTTACCAAAAATTATTGTTAACGGTAGATTATTTCAAAAAAGTCTGGTAATAGTTATGTTGCATATCAACTCTACAAGGCAAAAATTTCGCATAGAAGCAAATTTTGATTTCTTACAAAAGCAAAGTTTCTCTGTGCTGGTTTGATTAAGGCTTTGCATCGAAATTCAACTGCAGACAATTGCAATTTATTCTCAACTTGCAAAATTCTGCAAAAAAATGTGTGCACCAGCCATTACACTGCCTTCTTACCCCTCTTACGAGCGGTTGTCATAATGAGCGCAAAAATATTCGCGCATTGCAGCAATTTGCAATTTTCCATTGCTACGAGTATTAAGTACAATTTCAATTTGGGCAACTTTAATTTAGCTTCAAAAAAACTTCTTCTGCGCATCGACTTTAAATTACGTTACAATTCGTAGCAGCAAGCAACGTACTAAGCACTCAAGCAAAAATACAAAAAAAAGTAAAACAGTTACTTGTAACCAGGGCTGCAAATCATATGGAGTTTTAGTAATTTTTAGATTAATTTTCATAGTAAATCCTTTTTAATTGTGCCAAAACAAGAAGCGAATTGAAATATTTGTCATTTTTTCTGTCAAAACGATCAAGCTGCTCAGGAACATAATTTTTGGCAACAAAAAATCTTACAACCTATAAATTTAACCAAGAGTTAAGATAATTATGTTAACTTCATGCAAGTCCTAAAGAAAGTGCTGCACAAAATCGGTTCGGCTTAAGCTTCCCAAGAAATTGTCAACCAAAACTGAAGACTTCAAAAAGGTGACTCCTAAAGCCAAAGAATCCATGGGAAACCATTATTCAAATATGACAAAAATTAATAGCTTAGTTTCAGATAGTCTTTATTACCCGTTTACACCAAATTGTTGGTTTTCAGCCCTGCCAATCTCTGCCGAAATGTCGAAAGGCATGCAAAGGCAACGATGGGTAAAAGCACCAGCCGAAAGGAAGACGAACAAAACGCCGCATTTCCCTAATGTCTGACCACCCATCTAATTTGAAGAAAATTTCGCACATTTCCGTTTCCTGGCTTGCTGCTTCCTTGCCTTCATGACGTTGCAGTTTTGCACGTTGTCCTGCGTTGCATACTTTTAGGTGCAAAGACAAACCTCGGTCGGTGTTTGTTGTAAGCGCCAGCAGCCGCTTCACTCCGTAGCTCACGGGTTGCCGCCGCAGAGTCACGAAAAATTTATACGTAGCTGCGCTGCTGCACTCAAGCAAATACACACACACACACATATATACATGCCTACACACAGCCGCAAAGTGAATAATGCAAAACTTTTGCAATTTTGTCGGAGCGACAGCGAAAATTGAGCTGAGCCTGGCTGGCAACAGTTGCTGGGTAGTTGCAGAGGGTATGGCCCCCTCGTGCTCCTCGTGGGCGTGTTGCCGTGCATTTGCCTTAATTTTGTGAAAATTTTCCCTAGCATAATTTTAGGCGCTGGCGTTGCAATTGCAATGGTGCCGCTTGCCTTGTAGCCGCTGCTCCAGTTGACAAGCCTAATTTATCAAAACAAAATGCATACACGCACACAATGGCGCACAGAGCAAACAGGCACACTTTACACTCTTCCACTCTCACACTTGCGCATTGATACTGTTAGATACTTGCCACAGACGGCAGCGCCCAAAACACAGCGGCAAAGCTGCTACTTCAGTAAGACAGCATACACCACACATACAACTACAACTACAACGCCATGCAAACACCTACACACTCACACACACACACACCCTCACGCAGATAAATGATATTGCATTATTATTGTGAGCGCTCATGCCGCCATTGTTTGCCCAAGTGCGGCTGCTGGCTGCGCAGTTGCTTTTCATTATGCCATAGAGTGGAACGATATATCATCAGTCAACACATGACTTATCGATATTTTGATATTTCAAAGTCAATCAAAATATTTAAAGCGAAAGCTTTACAAAAATGTCTTAAAAGATTTTTGCCGATATTTTGTTACCAAACATATTAAAAATTGCCCCATTATTCGAAATTATGTTTACAAATTCTTAAAATTATACCTTCTGATTATGAAGAAAATATATCGATTATTTTGGAAAACAGTTTGTGCAAAATTGAGCAACTTTATTCTAAGCATTGCCACATTATTTGAATTAACTATCAATACTATCAAACGTCGATAATTCAATGTTAAAATATTTGTAAAATATTTCTATGCTCAAAAATCGCTATTTTGCTCAAATTTCAAAAAATATAAAGACAGTTGTAAAAACTCGATAATATACTTTAAAAAACCAAAATCGGTATTTAGCCAAATTTAAAAAAAATATAAAGATAGCTGAAAATACTCGATTAGATACTCCACCTAAACCACATTATGCGCTTGTAATATCGATAATATACGATATATATATCGATAAACTTTCTAATATTTCGATATTAATTTTGTTATTTCATATCGATATATGCCCATATATCGTCCATCCCCATTATGCACACGAACATAAAACAGCTCGTGCACACATGCCTAAAGGATGCCGCCTAGCCTGTGCCTGTGTGGCTTGCTTCCTGTGGTGCGCCTATGTGTATGCATTGCAAATGCAATGCAAATTTTGAAATTAAACCACGCAACGACGTGCAATGCCGCCTGCGCTGTTATACTATTCTACTCTATTTCTTTTTGTTAAATCATACATTTGCTTAGTCGCATACTTTCAGGCGCACCGACGTTATTAAACAAGGCAAGACAAGTTGCCGTTGAAAGTTCATAATTTCTGACCGCAGCCAAGCGCGTGTGTGAGAGCGAACAAGCGCAGCGAAGCGTTGTGCAAGCGTTTTTGTTAATTCTTTTCAATTACTTAAAAAAATTAGGGGGCAACCACACATTCGAAAGTGGCTAAGTCTACGTGTATCATACATGCAATGCGGCAATTAGCACACTACAGCAACTGCGCACATATGGCGACATTAACCCATTTAAGGTAAATGGGTTAGCTAACGATTACATATTAGCGCCGATTACTTTAATACTAGTTAAAATTTTCTCGATTTTCTCGACTCTTCGTTATTCAAATATTTTACAGTAATTTAAATCAAGAATTTTTTTTTAATTTTAATTACTCTCGATTGTAATCAATTAGGCCTATCAAGTCCATGATTCTGAACCCTTTAATCTTCGGATCTTGAAACGGGAAAAATCCAGTGATTTTCGGATTTATTTTCAAGAAAATACATGTTAACATTTCAGATTTTGACAATATTAAATGCAGCTCGGCCATTTTCGAAATGAAGTGAGGAACAGCCAGAAACGTTCCAACAACAACAAATCTTTCATAGCGTATAAAGAGAATTGGATTTACATTACGCCAGATTTTCGAGATGACTACTTCGTAATGAGGATGCTTTCCTTTTTATTACACCTGCAGTTGGATTAAAAATCCCAATCACCAAAATCCCAGTATTGCGGGATTGAAATAGGGAGGCCCGAAAATACTGGGATTGCTAAGAAAGTTTGAGAGTGGCAGTTCTATAATCAGTCTCTTTTTGATATATAGCCTGCACAGCTATCAGCCCAGATTTTCAATGCAACAACTTGAACCATTTGAATTTTAAAATATTGCATCTAATTACCAAAGGGTTAATGCACACGCACACACACACAAATATGTAAATCCATCAACGCCTTAACCACACCCAAGCTGGAGCTCAACCAAACAAGCTACACTGCCTCCCGGCCGCTCAAAGCATGCTATCATTTTTGTCCTACAAATTGCACGGCATATTTCCACTTGCCCGTACCGCCCCCTACTTCCTCCCCCTCAGTCAATTCGACTACCGTCGTTTGCAGAAGTAATCTACTTGCTGCTAGAGCATTTGCATAGAAAGCAACTCATTGCATACATTTCGGCTGCTTTGACGCCCATAATGGCTGCCAGTGTTGCTGGTGCCGTAAACAACTTTTAAAAAGTCAAATTAAATGAAAATTGAAATGGCAAAATGTTGAAATGGCCAAGTACTTTTTGCTTTACTTTGTCTCTGTTTGCATTCTTATGGGCGCACATGCAAACTTGCTGTTATGGTTTTGTTTTCGGCGTGCATGCCTAAAAGTATGCAACACATTTATATGCCTGCGCGTGTGTGTAGTTATGAAATGAGCCATAGAAAAGCACACATTCTAAGCGCATTTGCAAAATGCGCGCATAAAAGTTAAATTACTCTTTTAGCAAATACGCTCGAACACACACACACAAACACATATACACATGCATGCATATAGGGTGCAGTAAGGCTACATATGTATTTTTTCAGTCTGATTCTCTGCAAAAACTAATATTATTTTATTAAGGCACAGAGTTCTGGTTTTTCAATCTCATCATTGCCCCTCATTTGTGCTTACTAAAATGCTTTTAAAAAAACTGCTATTTTTGGAATTGAAATTTAGAAAAAGTAATTTTTTTTAAATAATCAAGAACATCGCTCATTAAGCAAATAAATTTTCATCTTTTCCAGTACTTTTCATTTTGTAAATATTTCAACTTTTTTAAACTTTACTATTCAATCTCTTATTGGTGATTCCTTTTACTTCATCTTCTGTTGCTCTTTCTTTCAACCAAAGATTGCAAAATATATTTGAGACGAATTTATGATTTTTATGAATTATTAAGAGATGGCAACTTGTTTTGCTCAATGTGCAATAAAGTTCGATTAAAAAAATTTCAGTGCCAAAAAAATTAAATTCTTCAAAATCATTTTTCTGCTCAGAAACTAGCGCTAAAGAGCAAAGATGAGCAATCAATCTTAGCCAAAGTGGAGTCTGATAGCAAATTCAAATATAATTTCTATTTTACATAAAATATTGGCTTTGATTATGAAACTTACGAAACGTTATAGGCAAAAATTGATTTAGAAATTTTCACTTGAATTGGGAGAATTGTAGCTGAAATTATTAAAATTATTTTAACTTAACTTTTCAAGCGTTTTGTTGCTATTAAATAATTGACTACCGGTAAATCCAAACTCTGATCGATGTTGATGGATATGCTGAATCTGGCGTGTCGATTTCTCTTCTTTCCAATCAGCCTGAGTTGCTGATTACTTTCTTTGTAAAGGATTGTATTTCTTATAGAGGGTTGTATTTCTTAACTGATGCAGAGTTTTATTCAGTAGAATTTTAAATGGTTGCGTTCTTAAGTAAAAAGAATATTTTAATATAATTATAACTGCAGAATATTATCAACTAGCCAAACTCACCCTACCACTTCGTGCCTGGCTTGTACCACAGCATTTTCTACAACAACAATAATATCATTTCACATAACTGGCACCCTGTATTTGTGCACACTCATGCTCATTTAAATGTGCATATGTGCAATTGCTCGAGCCGTCAAATGGCATTTGGCGCCACTTGCTTTTTGTTTTCTTTTATGCGCTTTCATTCATTTTCCCTCAATTTCATTTTCTCATTTTCTGCTTCTCTCTGGCCTCCTTCTTCGCAAAGCATATTACTTTGGCATGAGTTTGTTTGCTTTACTTTTGCTTTTGCCTTTTGCAAAATAGAAAATGAAACGTTTCCCCATGAAAGTCTTAATTCGCATATTATTTTTATTGTTATATCTGCATGCAACACATGCAGACACACACACACACACCGACGCATGTTCGTGCACATGTATGCTGTTATTATAAGTGCTGCTTATATTTTATGGCATACATTTAGCAGCTTTCATTTCAAATGCTGCCGCTTGTGAAAATGGCGTCTGCCCGTAAATAGTTTTTAATGAGTGTTTGTTTATGTTTTACATATGCCCAAACGGGAAGTTGGCAGAAAGTGGAAAAGTAAGCACTATGGCAATCATAATAAATGAGAAATGCTTTGAAATAACACCGAAGTGGCATTTGTAGCTGAGAAAACGATGCTCTAACATTGCATTGGAGAATTAAGTTAAGCTGAGCTAAAGTCAACTAATTTTTTTCCGAATTAAAAGAAATAAACATGCTCTAATTATCCTTCGAAATCGAAAAGTGGTCAAGTATTTCTCTTTTGAGCACTTAACATTTTTTGCGCTACTTTAGTAAAGAAAGTAACAATATTCATCGCGGCTTTACTGGATCTGGCTGGGTTATGTTGTGCGTATGAACGAAGGAGCTTCAGCGAAGAAGGTATTCGAAGCAGCAGTTAGAGGATAGAGACGGCGCGAGAGACCATGCTTCCCATCGGAGAGGGAACCAAGAAGAGAAAAACCAAGTAGAGGAGGCACTGACAACGCTTGGAATTTTCAACTGAAGCAGAGGCACTTCGAGAGAAGCCTACGTCAGTTCGTAAGTCAGTAATGGGTTGTTCTGGCCAATCAAAGAAAAGAAGAAGAAAAAGCAATATTAATTTTGTCGATAGTAAGAGTTTGCCACGGGTTTGGGTTCGATGTGCAGAACTTCTGTCATAGTTGCCAAAATGAGAAGAAGCAGAAGATGGCAGCTCAGCTACTCTCACTTTCTTTGGCTCTTTCTAGTTGCAGGCGGAATGAACTGAACACTGAATGAACTAATCAAACTGTAGAATATGAAGTACCTTTTGAGGTTTATACAACTTTTCAATTAGCTTGATCTAAGCTCTACTTAAAATTTCTGAAAGAACACCAAATTCGCTGCCCTAGAGAGCCACCATACATTAAGTGACTCTGCTTTTCATTGCATACTAGCGACTCCAGTGAAAGGAAGTGACTACATGGCCAATTCGCATATTGCTGATAATCTATGCTAAATTTTTTTCAAATCTTTAAATGATCAAACAATTTTTTTTTCTAAAAAAACTTTTAAAGAAAAGACCCTCATGCCAATATGCCTTCTTTGTCTATATATACCCATTCCAATGTGCACCATGGCGTATACGTTACCTTTGGCGATATTAAGAAGGACGTGTATAAGTGCCACTCTTGTTGTTGAAACTTTAAAAGGCTATTTTCCCCCATAATATAGAAAAAATCAAAGCAAGCATTCCATTGCAATGCAAGTGAATTTATCTCTTTAAGAGCAGAAAAATAAGAAAAAGAAAATAACAAATAAATTTAATTCGAAGTCATTGCTAAAAGTGCAGACACACAAACACATGTATACTTCATAAAAGCACATGCCGTTCTATATTTTTATGTGTGCGTCTGTGTGTATAGTGGGTGTGTGTGTGATAACTCACAGCTCACATTTGAAGCACAATTGTTAGAATTTCAAAAACGTTTTGCTGGGTTACGTTAATAAATATTCCAGCAAATGTGCACCAACATGCAGTTTGACATTAAGTTAAATTGCCACCACCTCCTCCAATAGCATCGACAGAATCAGCAGCATCATCATCAATACCAGCTGCATCACCGCCAATACTATGGCCATCCGCTCAGCAGTGTTATTGAAAGAACACACACACGCACACGTACACGAAGGATAGTTTAGTTTGTGCTCAGTGTCGTTATTATATGTGCGGGTATCTTAGGCCCAAACCGATTTCAACTAATCTTGAGAATTTTTTTATTTAAAAAAATTTATTCTAAGCAAATATTATAAAATCTTCTTTCCACACAATTTTGAAAAAATTTTTAAAAACATTTAAAAAAAGTGCTTTTACTGTGAAAAATTTTAATTTTCAAGTCTTTCTAATGAGAATAATTTCCACCCACACACCATTTTTTGCATATTTTTACTTCTACTTTAAAAAATATATTTCCATCAATAAATATTTTAAAATAATTTGGTGTTGAAAGAGAAGAAATAATGGAAATTTTTTTATAAAAAAAGTGTTGCCTCTTTTATGGGGCCCCCTCATCAGCATCATCATCACATGGACTTCTAAGTAAGGACGGCACAGGTATGTATAAAGAAAGCAATGCAATATATGTACATAATAATATATGCTATGTATGAGCATGTGTGGTATATAAATGCACTTATGTATATGTATGTATGTATTTGTAAAATGTGCTAGTATATGTGGGAATAGTGCAACTTACCGCTGTGTCGATGGCCGACCGGCAATCCAGATGGCAAACAATGATATCATAAAACTGGCCAAATCTGTTAGCAAGTGAGCAGCATCTGTTGCAATAGCCAAGCTATTCGATAGTACGCCACCTGTGTCGATTCCATTGTTGTTGTTGTTATAGTTGTTGTTGTTGCATTCACAAGCAAACGATAGTGAATGTGCAAAAATGCCGCAAAATCGAAAATGAAAGAGAAGAAGCATAAGAATTTGATGGAGCAATGCACAGCAACAACAAAAGCAACAAACAAGCATAAGGTTTGGAAAGAAAAAAACCTGTCAATCCCTACGAAAGTGAGTGAATTTGGTGAAGTCATGTGCCACACGCTAAGAGCTGCATGCCATTCACACAGCTACAACGAAAAGGAGGAGCTGCACAGGATAACAACATTGCCACATACCGACGATAGGTAGCATATCCGACATTTGCCATGCCAAGCCAACCGCCAGCAGGCCAAAAATAGGAAAGAGTTTGCCTGTAGCCAAACATTGCCGGCTGCTGCTGCTCAGCGTCCCTTGGCAGGAAGTAGCAGCAGCTGCAGTGAGGCGTTAAGGCCAAAAGTGCAGCATCAGCAGCGGCAACATACCACAAAAAATGTTTTGGGTAATAAATTTACTATGCTTTTATGATATTTTTTTCTCAATGGTCAAACAAAATTTTATGAAAATGTTGGCGTTATTTCGTTTAATTGATAGTTCAGCAATTTTAAAATTGTTTTATTTCGCTTTTGTGTTCACTTTTGAAAAAATAGCTTTAAAAGCTTAAACTATATTCGAACTCTATCAATATCGAAAAAGCTTTTAATTCACTTTATAAACAAGATTGGTTTCGTTAGGATTTTGCTAAGGAATTTTTTTCAATATGCACTTTTACGCACCTTTGTCATGTACACATATAGACCGATATTTTTTGAGTGAAAGAGGATAGGAGCTTTTCATAGTATGTATTTAAAAGCACCTGACTTTCTGAAGAAAACTTTATTTCATGCAGGCTACTGAACATTTTTAATGAGCCTTTTTAAAATTTTTCAATTGAATATTGAATTATAATTTTTCTCGAAAAAAGAGCAAAAAAAGTAATTGTTTATAAATAGCTTTAGATTGCACTGTTGGACTAAATAAGTCATAAGCACTAATGGATTTCTGACAAAAATAGACCATGCAAAAATTTAAAACTTCTAAAATTGATTTATTATGGCAATATCAGATACCATAGAAAATGCAACAACAGTTTCTATTCAATAAAATACCAACATTTTTCTTTATCAAACATAAATTTTTATGGAGAATGACATGTTTCTTGAGAAAAATAGCTCAAGTGGCTCATTGCCAACGCTTGAGAGATTTGAAAATGAATTGTAGAAAGCTACGGTTTTAACGAGAATCGTCTTTTATAGATATCGAAACAATATTGCCTTGTTTAATAAAAATAACCCATTGACTATTCACATGTTTATGACCCGCTTAGTCATAAGCTAACTTAGTTTCCATAAAACAGTGACTTCAAAAGATGAAGCAAACAACTTTCTAAGTTTAACTGCGTTTTGAGTATTCGCCTACACAAACTTTCTATATAGCAGGTTGGCTCCAGCTAGTTTCAACTAAGAGTAAGGCATGACTAGTCGAAAAATTCAAAAATCCCTTGAACATTTTTGTGTGAATTCCTAAAGCTTCAAAAATTCTTTTTATTAAAACGCTTTATAAAATTTTGCTGATGTAACAGCATTCCGCTGAAAATCCTTTTAATCCCGCCACCCCCAAAGAACTGTCAGCGTTAGCCGCTTTTAAAGTGACACGCAGCTGAAGTAAGTAATCCTTGCTCATTAGAGCGCCCCATTAAACACTACGCACTCGCAATTTCTTGTCTGCCTTGCCACTGCATCTCGCCCCCTGCTCCCTGCTATCAACTGCTCGCTTAATCTGCTTATCATGCTGCTAGCATGCTATGAAAAAATTTCAAACAATTAATAAAGCTGCTAACTTTTCAGCAAGCTATTTCCACTTGCCTCACTTTAAAGCTGCTGTCTTTGTGGTTGTTTAAAGCCTGCCACAAGGCCACCCTTCTCTCATCACGATGATGACGCAGCACACACACACTTCAAGGACTCACCAATAATTTCGCATATAATGAAGACCAAGCATAGTCCGCTGGCAATGAGCAACTTCTTGCGCGCGTTCACATCGACGCCCTCCGAGCGCTGACGATGACAGTGATCCCGTACTGAAAAGAGCGGAAGTCAAGTTATAATAAAAAGTGGAACGCAAAATTTTTATTGTTTTTATTGAACGCTATAAATATATATGTAGATATTTGTTATGCATAATAAAAAACCATAAAGTCACAGCAAAAAAATTGTGAGTCATTAAAAAGCAAAATTTGCAAGTCTTTCACAATTTTTCTCGCGATTCACTGCTGCTGTAATTTGGGGGCACATAAGATCTAAAAAGTTGCTTTCATTATGTCAGCGAAATTTTGTTTTTATGAGCATTAAATTACTGTTATAAAATGTTTAAAAAAAATGTGTCTACCTCTAGCTTTTGTCTAATCTTTCAACTTGACATTGTCGTGGCCCTGCCCTTAGGAATTGTAAATGTGGTTGCGCCATTTAATATCAGAAATGAATTTTCGTTAAAACTTGTAATTGTTATGAATAACACATGCGCCAAATTCACAATCTTGGGCAAATGGTCTTGCATTGTTGCAATTGCAAATTGGCCGAATATATTTTTACTTTACACTTACAAAATATACAGAGATACATCCGTAGTTTATATTTACTATGAGAATGCAATACGGAATTTCAAACTGAGAGCGCATGAAAAAGAGCGAGGGAAAGAAAAAAATAAGATGAACGAAATGTTCAAAATTATATTAGAATGGGGAAAAGAAAGCCTGAGAAAGAGCTTGCATTGCAGCTTCGTCTATCAAAGAGTCTACTAATTGTTCTTTTAAGCTTCCCTTCGACATAATCTCTATGGAAATCAAAATTCCAGTAGAAAAAATGTTTCCTTTTTAGCAATCAGCTGTCAGTTTCGTATTATGCAATAAGTGTTGCAATGTAAACCAAAAAACCCGCTCACAATTGATGGCAAATGTTACTATTGCACAAATTTGCAATATCAAATGCACAAGTTTGTGAATAGGGACATGTATCTATTTTTTACAGGATGTCACGCTCAAAAAATTTTTTAATTTCACTCAAATATATTCAACTACTAGAAATAATCGAACTCTTTAAATGCCATATTAGTCAGCCTTTAATTTAAAGGATATTCTCATTGTGATGCTTTTTATTTCGCTTTACATATCATACAATTTTTTAATCAATGCGGGCACTTCTGCCATGATGTTGCGTATATGTATGGGAGCACGTACAACAACATGTTGCAAAAGGAAATCAATTAAAGTTGCCTGTGCTTTTATCTCGAGGGAAATCGCATGAATGAATTTCACTCACCAACGAATACGCGCAAACAATATGACGCTGGAAATAAGAAAAATCGTGCGCAAGAAATGCGGTAAAAACGAGAAAATCATGCACGAAAAAGGTGTAAATGTGGGCGTAGCAGTGAGGCGTAGCAATGGAATTTAATTTCAGCGCTGAAACTGTTGCTGCCGCTGCTGTGGCTGCTCCTTTTGCCATGCAAATGTCGCAAATACTTTGTAGATTCGCTTTTTGATGAGAAATTGTGGCAAACTGTAGAAAAATCACAAAAGCCAACTGTAAAAATTCATGAAAAAATGCCTGTGCATAAGGAAAAGAAGAAGGCAAGTGGTGATAAATGGCTCAAACGCAAACAAGTCCTGAAATACTGCCGCGTGACAACAAATGCTATAAAATATTTAATTGACTGTAGATCAGCATGTGGCAACCAGTTGTTGCAGTTGCATGTAGAAAAGGCAACAAAAAAATATGATGAAATGGCATGCAATATAAGGCAATTATTTGCATATGTCGAAGTTTATTACTTTTTGGCTTGCATAAAAAATGCAGAAATTTTTTTATGTTTACATGCATGAAATTTTATTTCTGTATGACTGAAATGAAGAACAAGCCGACATTCAATGAGCTGTCAATATATACTTCTATAGTATTTCAAGAAAAAATTTAAACTTTTTCTTGAGCGTATTCTTAGGAGTTGAATATGGAACGTAAAAATGCATGTAACTAGTAAAAATTCTACGTAGCCACGCGTATTCAATATCAAGATCATAATTTGAATTTCAGCTTGAAAACGAAACTTCAATATACACATACTAGCTTGTGTGTATAAATGTAGGCATATATACTTACGCTTTTTATTGTAGAAATTGGAATGTGAAAGATGGCAACAAGCATAAACGACATGCAGATTTCGTAGAAAATGCTATGAAAAAAGTGGTCTTCAACTATAACGAAATTTCATGAAAAAAATTTTACCAAAAAATTTCACGAAATCGTAAATATACAATTAAAATTCATAGCAGCATCTTGCCAAAAACAACAACAAGCCTGCAGCATGCTGCTTTCCGTCAGTCACATTTTTCAAGACAAGTTAATCAGAAAATTTCACAGAAATGTCATTAAAATTCATAACAAGCAGTATATAGGTCAGTATATACACGAGAAATGGCGCATGTTACTTGTCAGCCGAGCTAATTAAGTCAGAGTAGTAATACAGATGCCACTAACATTGAATTATATCGAAAATATTTAAAAGTTTGTACATTGCCTTTACTGCTGCTGCTGCTCTGCTACAATTGCAATAATTTATGCAAGTTCTTTATAAATTACTATTTATGCCTTGTTGCACAGTTGCCTCTGCGTATCTGCGTCTTTATACCCTACACCCCACCCCCTACACCTATGGTAATAGGGTATAATAAGTTTGTGCAAAAATTGTATCGCATTAAAGGAGCCGCCTAGGTATAGGCATAAGTATATAGAAATGTTCAGAATCACTTTCCGTTTTGATTTCAGGCTGACTGTGTGTCTGTCTGGCCAGTGAACCTTTACTTAGTTTAAGTTCTGAGATTAGCCAAATCTGTTAAAGAACACGCCCACAATGGACCCGTAAGTCCCACTACCTCAGAATTATTTCAGTAAAATAGCTTTTATTTGTTTAATCACTCATTTAAAGGAATGTTATTTGGTATTTAAGGAAGGGTGTGGGCCATCTACTTCCTACGAAAAAATGAGCGTGGTCCGCCCACTATATAGCCGGCAACATTTCGGTAAATGGCTCTTAATAGACTATTTATGAATTTATACGAACGAAATTTGGTTGCCAAGTTGTAATATCGACCTTATATGCCAGGAAGAAAATGGTGGTCCGACCACTTTATAGGCTGTAAATTAAATATGCCCATCATTTCATTTCTTTCAATGGAATAAAATCCCACTCGGTTACTTGGTGTAGGGCATTACTCTGTCGGTGAAACCCAACTGATGCTCCCTTAGTTATTGTATTCTTGTTTTGTTGCTTCGTCGCCGTGAAATAAAATATATCACTTAATTTTTTTAAGTTGCTAGTTGCAAGATTTATATATGCATGTTGCAGTGGCAATATTTACTGCCACACTTGCTGCACAAACAAGCGAATGGAAAAAAAGAAGAAACTGGTGTAAAGCCACTTTAAGGGCTATAAGTAAGCATAAACTTGGCAATGGCGCTGCACATAAATTTGCGACAACTGCTGCTACTCTTACTGCTGCTGCTTGCCGGCCGGCCTAGAACAATTACAACAACTGCGACAAGCGTTGCAAATTTTATTTATGTATGTTAATGCGCCAATGTCTGCAACATCATACGCAACAATTTCAATTTTGTTGCACGAAAATTTACGTGCTAAGTAACAAAAAAAACAGTAACAAAAAAGAATTGCAATTTTTTGAGCAACAAAGCAAAACACCAACAATCGTGGCTTCGTTTACAGGCTATTAAACTAGACAGTGGAGTGCCCGTTGTCGCGGCGTGCGCTTCGTTGCACTTAGCTAGAAGCAATGCACATCCGGTGGACATGCCGCCGGAAATATTATGGCAGCCATTTTTAATGGCAAGCAAACGAATGCAACAATTCCACTCTGACTTTGCTGTAAAGTAAGCTGTGGAAAAGGTTTGCACAATAAAAGGGGAATTCCCTTCTTTAAAGCAATAAATTCTGTAAAGCTAATCGACGAATGGACAGCATAACTTTTGAATGAATGAAAACGCTTGGGGAAAAATTAAGTTCTTAAAAATAAAAAAAAATAGAAAAACTAGTATTTCGAAATATCTTGCACCATTGCGTGATCAAATACCTAGTAGCCCTGATTTTATCAAAATTTTGGCTTGAGAAATGAATTGAGCCGATGAGATCATGGGGGAACAGCTCTTTTTTTTCCACATTTTGAGCTATATCTTTATGACCAGTTTAGCTACAATAAAAGAAATAGTTTGCGAATCTATGGACGTAGCCCTTTCTATTGATACTCCACACTGTCCGTAAGGGCAAAGGTCCAGCTGGGTGGGCCCAGGTCCAGCTTTTTGATGTTAAAAGTTAAATGTGTTGGCCTTCTGTGGTATTTTCTCTGCTACAGCAAATTATTTTGGACACTTTTAAATTCAAATCTTTTTAATAAAAGTTCACTCACCTTCACTTTGTTTTGCTGCCTGAAATTGCGCTGACAATGGCAACATGATGATGCAAAATTAAATTCTCTGCGTATAAATTGCAGCTTTGAAAATGAAATTGCACACACTTTTTTTTACGTTTGCTTAAAAAAAAGGCAAACAAAATAACACAAAAGTATAGAAAAAAGTTCTTTAATTTGCCTCGCTCAACGCAGCCAAAACGCTCAATTTAACATAACACTCGACTGCGTCTGCATGCAACTTTGCACCCTTATCAGCCACATTAAGCTGGAGACACTATACACCGTCGCCCCTTGTGTTGGAAGTCGCACGCCGGCAACAAGTGCTGCCCACACTTTGCACCTTCACACTACAAGCTTCAAACACACCGATAATGATGAGAATAATAAACGTACAATGCGGGCTTTATCTAGCGCCACAATCGAAGCACGACTGCCGGCTGCGCTGAGCAGTTGGTGCATTTCTAGCGGCCCAGACGGCTATGACGCTTCGAGCGCTGACTACGAGCACGCTTAACCGATCTGATATGCCGTCAGAGGAGCACTGCTTTTCACAATTAAGCTGCACTAACAATGGCCTGAGATGAAAATATCTTATATAGTCGCGCATGCACATTCGGTTCCACAGAGCTCGAAAAAAAAATCAGGCATATTAGGTTTAATTTGTAAACATAAGGGATATATAAAATATTTTTGCATATAAATCATAGCTGAAATTTATGTGTTCGCAAGTAATAAACATCTATGTCTGTTTTTCAACATTTTCAAAAGAGCAGTTACAAGTTTTAAAATTTCACTGCAATATACTACTTACGTCCATATGTATGTATGTATAAAGCCTGGAGCCGTGTATGCCTAATTTTAATTCCGAATCATGGCATGAGACAAAATTTTACGCCATTTTGACGTCACGATGGCATGTTCATGCCATTTTGGCATGCCGTGTACTCCAGGCTTAAGCTATTTGGGTTTTTATGTTAAATAGCCATGCCGTTCGGAAAAAGATACAAAAATTAAAAATTTATAGCAAATAGATTTAGACACGCTGAACATGATGGCAACAAAAGCTCAATTTTGTGCTAACTTGAGTTAGGTCATTATGGTTTGTGGCCACTGATTTGTACATTATCAAGAAAAAATTTAATGCATGCAATGGTTTTATCTTGGCTAGTAAAAAGCCATAAATTCCAAATAATTGAAAAGAGACTTGGAAAACTACAACATTTTTGTTCAATAGTTGTACTTAATAGTACTTAGTACTTTAATTTGTGACCTTGTTGGATTTATACTTATGTTGAAGTTGAAATCAAGTAGGTTAGATTAAGTGGTCGTCTCAAGATCATCACTTAGGCCAAAAGGCCCGTTGTGTTATAGTATCAAGTAGTATCAATAAGAAATCTCAAAGCCGAAATTCAGTAGATTTTAATTTCGCAACTTAAAAAACCCGGCATTACAAAAACCTACTGGCATTGACGGCCCTAATTCAGACATACTCGAGTTGATGGGCGACAGGGGCAATATGCAAGCGTAACAATGCACATACAATCAACTGTTGGTGGCCTTATAACATAAGCGCGAATACATACGTAAAAGGGGGAAGGATGATTATTTATTATCAAGAAATTAAGCATGCAGTGTTTTTTTTTGTAAAAGCAGACGATTTGGCAAAATGTAAGTACAATACACCAACTACATACGGAAAACAATTACCATGTTATGAGTGAGGCATTGTGTCTTTTTATGCACGTTTTGTTTTCATCTATATAAAATAAATTAAGGTGAGAGCTATTTGCAGTAATTGAACAAGTAGCCTTATTGCAAATGTTTAGCAACATGCCTATTTCCAGAACATTTAGGAATATAATTCTATGTGCTTTCGGTTCCGTCCGCCCCTGTACCACTTCTGGCTTCTCTTGCAGCAACACCAACATTTTATTGGAGTGTTATAGTTTTAGGCATATTCTTGAAAATGTGCAGTATAAAAACACATTTCCATAAAATATGATTAAAGAAATGTTTACAGTACGTATTTATCGAAAATTTTGTTACAAATTTAATTTACATTTCAAAATACTGATCTTTTCCTCTTCAAATTATTGATGGAATTCAAAGCGAAAAAAAAGTTTGAATTTTTCCAACGGAATAACATTCACGATAGCAAGTTTTCCTCGGAAAATTTTTCGAGAAGCATCACGATACGAAATTTCGGAGGAAGGGAAAAATTCCAAGGAAATATTTGTTCGCGATTGGGCTGAATAATAAATCTAAAATGTTGTACTAATTTCATTTAACAGCTAGTAAAATTCATTCAAAAATGTATCAACAAAATTATACACAGACTACCAACAACATTTGTTGCTATACATGTTCATCTCATGTAAAGTCCATCAACCTCTCATACATACATATGTCGCCAAAGTCATTTACCCATTAAGCAATTGTTTCAAGAGTCATGATACGAATGTCATAAATTCCGCAGCTAATCCGTGAAGAACTCTCCAACTAATTATAGTAGCTCTCTCAAGTACTTCGAAAGTAAAATAAATAAACATTACAACAAAATTGTTACGTTGCATACGTCACGTGTTGCAACGTCTGTGCGAGCGGCAACACTAATTGCACAGTGCATGTTGGCAAAAGGGAAGAAGGGTTGGAGCAGCTCGCAGGGCAATCACGGCAAGCGGATTAGCAGCGCTAAAAGAGCATTTATCCGCATGCAATATGCAATGAACGATACTGTCGATGCCGCTGCTGTTGTTCTCGACGTTGACAGTGCCGTTGCGCTACATGCACCTATACACATACATATGTACACATATATGTAGGAGGCGTGTGTAAAAAGAGCAACAACAACAATGGCGATTGCAACGAAAATGTAGATTAAATTGCTATTATCGAGCGTGTTACCATTACCGAGAGGTAACTACAATATTGATGAGTTGTCGACGTGCCGACGTAAATTGATGTATAAATGTATTAATCGCAACGAATGGAGTGCTAATCTACGATAGAATCAGAAATATTGTATGCATTTATGTGCATACGTGCATGCAAGATGATGATAAAATTGCTAAATTACAAATTAATTGTTGTTGTTTAGCAACATTTTGTATGGTTTTGGAAACATGTTGCGAAAAGTATCTAAACAAATTACTAACATTCGAAAATTACAAACTTGAAAAGTGAGCTGCACATATTAAAGATATTAAATTATAGATCAGCAAGATCTTTTTATTTATGTAAAATGCGCATTTATATACACACATATAAACATATTTTTCATAACAACACACATACTGAAAATTGCAATTTTCAATACAATTAAATAAGCCATCAAAATTGCCATCAAAAACAGCAGCCACAGACACAAAACTGATACACTAACATTATAGTAAAAAAAGTCAATGTATGCAATATAAACAGTGTCGTCTTTAAGTGTTCGAAGGCTTTTGGGTGCAATCGCTTATCGATATTGTTTGCATATTTTTACTAAATTGAAAAAAATAATCAGATATTTGTAAACAAACAGTTGAAATACGCAGTCGTTCTATGTAAATATGTACTCTGTTCATTTTCCAAAAAAAAATTTCTTATAAAACTTACGAAAGATCTATGCTAATTCATATTTCATGCTATTCAAAAATATAACCATATTTTCTTTAAAAGAAGACGACACTTCCACCACTATAAAATTTGAACTTTATCGCTTCTTTAAAAAAGTTAATGCTCATGATATTTCACGCGAACGAAGAAGCTTAAGAATTTTAAATACATATCAACTTTCGTTTGGGAAATATCAATTTCTATAAATTAGTTCTATTGATAAGATAGATAAACTCTTGTGTGGAAGCATTTTATTACTTTCACTTAAAAAATTGAAATTTCTAAAATTTAAATAAATGCACATGTACAATTTTTCTATAAACAAAAGAAATAACAACATTACTTCAGTTATGCTCACATAGAAATTTTATTTTAAAATGCTTATGAAAAAAATTAGTAACTTTAAACAAATGATCAAACATACCCCTTGAATTGGTGTACCAGGTGAACTGGATTGTGCGGACGTGCTTTTTTATCTCCGTGAAAAATCCTTTCGTGCCCGGTAGTGACGAGTGCCGGATCCGTGGCATTGTGTGGAAATCTTGTGCAAAGGAGCGGCGAATTGACTGAAATTGTCGAATCGCCGATCTGGGACACTGTACTGTTATTGAATTAACTTAATTTGCACTCGCGCAAAGCAATTTCTTTTGCTGAATAATATTCGGCAGCACGAAGTTTCGCGCGTGTTGTGTATCAGCGGATAAACAAAACAGCTGATAAATTTGACAGTTCTCTGGTAAGTCAGTTTTGACACTTCTGATCGCCACAGGTGCCCATATCGTAAATAGTTCGAGAGGCACTGGTGGTTTGTGTCTCGGGTGCGAAGATTGTGTAGTATACAGTGGCGGGGTCGAAAATTAGCCCATAGTTGGGTGAAATTGGAAAACCCACAGCAATCTCTACAATGACGCCTGGCAAATCGACTAACACCAAACCGAGCGCCCTAGAACAACTGGGCGAAAAACTGCAGGAGATCATCATATATATATATGGAAAGAAAAACCGCCATATTAACCAGGAGTTCAAGGACATCATCAGCAGCATAATGGACCTCCATGCAGCTGCTGTAAAGTCAAATGCAGCACGGGAGAGCTCAGAGAAGAGCGCCCAAACTTCGCCGTTGCCAGGATATATCCATGGACAAGGGTCGCCAGGAGTGGCGCAGAACGCGCTGAGAAAACGCGGCCGTAACATCGTGAGGCCAGCCACGAAAAACGCAAATGCGACGAATACGCCGATTCAGAAATCAAAGGAGAGAGTGTTGCAGAATAATGCGACACCGGAACCAGCCGTGCAGCAAAGAGCACCCCAGAAGCGGAATCAGGAGTGGACGAAGGTGCAGAATAAGAAGCAGAGGAAGGCTAGAGGATTAAAGGCGAAGCCGGAAGCGCTGATAATATCTGCCACTGCTAAGGAATCGTATGCGGATATCTTACGAAAAATTAAGGAGAACGACACGCTGAAGGAACTGGGCGAAAACGTTACAACGATCCGCCGCACTAATAAGAACGAGCTATTACTGGAGCTTAAGAGGACACCGGAGAGTAACACCGGGGCGTACCAGGTAGCAGTAGAACAAGTGCTGGGCGAATCGGCCAAGGTAGCTGCAAAAATGAACAGCATAAACATACAGCTAAGAGACCTAGATGAAATTACAACGGCTACGGAGATTTGCGATGCACTACATGCGCAGTGCGGCATACGGCGACCGGACGAGGCTTCCATTCGTAACATTCGCAGAGGCTATCAAGGCACGCAGACAGCGTATGCCACCCTACCGGCAGAAGATGGCGTGAAGGTGCTTAACGCACAGCGTATTCGCATCGGATGGGTGTCGTGCCGTGTTCGCGAGAGCGTGTCGCCAACCCGGTGCTTCAAATGCTGGGGCTACAACCACGTGGCACGATACTGCAAGGAGAATGTAGATCGCAGCAACATGTGCCGAAAGTGCGGCGAAGAAGGTCACCGAGCTGCTGGGTGTCAGAATCCCGTAAAATGTGTCCTCTGCACTGGTGGTCATGCGGCGGGAAGCCATAGCTGTCCTGTCCTAAAAAAGTTGGCTAGAAGAGATGTGCGATGAAAATCGTCCAGCTCAATTTAAACCACTGTGTCGCAGCACAGGATCTCCTGCTGCAAACAATTGTCGAGGGAAAATTCGACCTTGCTTTATTATGCGAACAACACCACAACGAAGACGGCTGCGAATGGACGACAGACGCATCCAACAAAGCGGCTGCGTGGACACTCGGTGGCAAGGTGTACCAACAGAGAGCGCCTGTAGCGAAGACTGGTTTCACATGGGTACAAGTCGATGGCATCTTTTGCTTTTCATGCTACGCCCCTCCCAGTATGGATATCGCCCAATATGAGCAAATGCTGACGGAGCTGACGACGGAAGCCAGAAGTAAGTGCCCGGTGATTATTGCCGGTGACTTCAACGCCTGGTCGACAACATGGGGCAGCAAGAGTACAAACCGGCGAGGCAGAGTTCTCCTTGAATGTTTTGCGGCGCTGAATGTTGAGCTCCTGAATGATGGCCAACACACCTTTGAAGCTGGAACGAAGCAGTCGGCAATAGACTTAACTTTTGTCCACAGTTCGATCGCGCGAAATGCCAAATGGAGCATTGGAGAGTTTTACACACACAGTGACCATCGTGCTATTGTCATCGAGCTACAACAGCTACAACGTGTTCAAAAAGTTGCGCTGGCACAAGCGAAAGGATGGAAGAAAAGAGCCTTCGACACCGACATATTTCAAATGGTATGGGGCGGAGAGCAGACGACCGAGGAAGGAGCTGTCAATATTGCAGTAGGCATCAAACAGCGGTTGTGCGCGGCATGCGATGCATCAATGCCAAGGCGTTCGAAGAAGCCACAAAGAAAACCCGTCTACTGGTGGAACGAGGAAATTGCTGCGGCTAGAAGAAGATGTCATCATACACGGAGAAAAGCGCAGCGCGCGAGAAATCGCCCGACGTGGGACGCGAAATATGCAGCATACAAAGCTTGTCGGCAACAGCTAAAGATGGCGATTCGGTCTAGCAAAGACTCCTGCTTCAAGAAGCTGTGTGATAATGCGGACGTTGACCCATGGGGTAAGGCCTACAAGGTGGTGATGAGCAGCGTGAAGGGTCCCAGAGCGCCACAACCTTCAGATCCTGCACTAATGGAGAGCGTGGTGTCTGTTCTCTTCCCTGCACAAACGGGACGGGTGCTACATTATTGCCACCCTCCAGATAGGAGCGAAATCCCTGCTGTTACAGCGGACGAGGTACTGCGAACACTAAGAAAGGTGGCCGACAATAAGGCACCAGGATTAGATGGAATACCCAACGTGGCCATCAAGACTGCTATTAGAGCGGACCCCTTGGTATTCGCCAGGATGTACACAGCGTGCCTTAAGGAAGGGGTCTTCCCGACCTTTTGGAAATGCCAGAGACTTGTGCTGCTCCTGAAACCTGGCAAGCAACCGGACCAACCAGCATCGTATCGGCCCCTATGTATGCTTGACACACTGGGAAAAATTCTGGAGAGCATCATAGTGGAGCGCCTACGACCTACTCTGGACAGGCCTGAAGGGCTATCCCCCTTTCAATTTGGGTTCCGCCGTGGTAAATCGGCTATCGACGCCATTCAAACGGTGATGGATATTGCCCGAGAAGCGACCAGCGGCGAAAGATGGAAAGGCGGTGACAAGCAGTATTGCGCAGTGGTAACGCTTGACATCAAGAATGCGTTCAACTCGGCAAGTTGGCCGAGAATTCTGATGGCGCTGAATAGTCTCGATGCCCCGATGTACTTGCAGCGAATCATTGGCAACTACTTCGAGGATAGAATCCTGCTGTAAGACACCGATGAAGGCGTCAAACAATACAAAGTGACCCGAGGTGTGCCGCAGGGCTCAGTACTTGGACCAACGCTATGGAACACCATGTATGATGGGGTCTTGAGAATTGCCCTCCCAACAGGCGCCACTCTCGTTGGCTACGCGGATGACATCGCATTGGTGGTGGTAGCGAAGCACCTTAATACACTTGAGGCATTGTGCAGTGACGCAGTTGGCAGAATCATTGGCTGGCTGGACAGAGCAGACCTGGAGCTGGCTGCACAGAAAACCGAGGCAGTACTCTTGAGCTCGCGGAAAATTCGCGAAGTCCTCACGTTTAGAGTGGGCGAGAACTGCATTGTCTCCAGTCCAAACCTACGGTATCTGGGAGTCCTCATCGATACAAGAATGTCCTTTAAGGACCACCTGGCTGCAGTCAGCGAAAAAGCAGGAAAAGTCAACGGCGCGCTCTCGCGCATCATGGCAAACATCGGTGGACCACGATCAAGTCGGAGAAAGCTACTAGCTAGAGTCACGAGCTCAATCATACTCTATGCGGCGCCGGTATGGTCCGAAGCAACACATGTGAAATCATACACGGCAGGTATTCGCTCAACATACCGCCTGAGTGCCCTAAGAGTCGCCAGTGCTTTCCGTACTGTGTCGGACGACGCGATCGGTGTCATCGCAGCAATGCCCCCGATTGACATTTTGGCGCGCGAGCTGAAGAGCTTATATGCAGCAGGAGCAACAGCATCAAAGACAGAGGAGCGAAGCCGCAGCATCCAGGAATGGCAGCGCCGCTGGGAACGTTCCGACAAAGGAAGATGGACTTTCGCCCTCATCCCAAACATTGAAAGCTGGATAAACCGAAAGCACGGAGAGCTGGATTTCCACATCACGCAGCTGCTCAGTGGGCATGGCTGCTTCAAGCAGTACCTTCATCGCTTCAAGCATGAGGAGGATCCCTTTTGCCCAAACTGCGCTGATAAAATCGAAGATGCCCGGCACATTCTACTGGAATGCCCGCGCTTTGACAGTGAGCGAGGCGAAATTGCGCAGGCTTTCGGAGAGGCTCCCACGGTGGCGAACATGGTGGCACACATCTGCGACGCACCTTACAAATGGGAAGTCTTCCAGACAGAAGGAGTCAAAATCATGACAACACTTCGGCGTATTGAGCGGGGGCGAAATATGGAACGCATCCGCACACGTGCCGCTGAAGACATCAGCAATCCCGAATGGACAGTTAACGAACCGACTGACAGACTGACGCTTGAGTAATTATACTCACTACGGCCTCCCGACGAAATACCTGACGGTGGTTCCGGGAGGATCTATCCGTACGGACACGAGGTGGTTTTAGCGGGTTCGGGCCCCGCACTACACGAGGTTTTCGAGCGCTTTCCACCTACTAAAAAAAAAAAAAAAAAAAACCCCTTGAATTGTGAAAGTATACTTTTTCAGACCTAGTTATGATTCACAGTGGAATAAAATTTTATCAAAAAATATTTAACTCAAAAACTTAGCAACATTTATCAAATGCTGTCGAATTTATTTTTCGGAGCCTTAGCTCTTGGCTCACATTACACTCAAACTAGAAACGCCACTGTTGAGCGAGATATGTAAATCTTAATGCTGCTGTGTGTGTGTGCCAGAATCTAAAGCAGAAAAGTAAAATTTTAAAATTGCAATTCATTTACCTAATGACATTTCCAAAACAGTTTCCCATTTGACCCACTTGCCAAGCAGCTCCTTCCGCACTGCAACTCGCAAGCACTGCTCTCTCTATCTCTCTCTTTAGCTTTATACTAATGCCATGAACACTTTAGCATATTTTTGTAAATGTTGGTCATTGCAGTTCTTTCGCCACAATTTTCTTTTTCGACGAACGCAAGGACGTAATCATTTAACATACAAAGGCAGGCAGAGTAGCGCTGTCAGTGTGGGTGGAGTAAGGCAGCCATTTTTATATGATGTCACTGCTGTCAGTGGGACGTCGACTGTTGGGCATCATCAGCATCAGCATCTGGAGTGACAGTGGCAGCGGCAGCAATTGCCAAATAGTCACTGCCAGCAATGAAGCTGAAATTTTCTGAATTTTTATTCAACTATGATGACATTCGATTTACACAAAAAGGCGCGCACACACACAGACACACACACAAACAAACTGGCATGGCACAAACACACACAGACAGTCAGCGAGGCATGCAGCGAAAAGCAGCTGCCAAAAACAAACGACCGTGCAGCAATGTAACGGCAAAGGATGGGCAAGGACGTGCCATGCCAGCAGCGCAAACATCGAAGGTTGCACATCGTCGCACAGCACTTTGGTAATGTGTTGCTTTTGTTGTTGCTGTTGTTGTTGCTGTTGTTGTTGTTGTTGCTGCTGTAGCAGTGCCAATGGCAATTCTACTAGCAACAACAGCGGCAACAACATCCTGGCCATCAACACAGCACCTCCAAGCATATTCAATTGAGAATGCAACAATCATTACTTTTGAAAAATGTGCGCTTCCGTTTCCGCTTTAGCTTTTCAATTGCAAGAGCGGCAGCAGCACTAACAACAACAACAACAGCAGCAGCAGCAGCAGTCACGAACTACAGCTTCCGGTAATGAAATTGATATGCTGCTGCCACTGCCGCTGCCGCTGCTCTCTCTCTCTCTCTCTTATTATTACTTTTTGCTGTTACTGACGTTTTCAATATCCTTTTATATCCTTTATAAGCACGTTTTGAGCTTTTGCTCTGCTTTTCATTTTCAAATTTGTTTTTGCTCATTTGTTGCTGCACAAGATTTGTGACAGCAATTGACAAACGAATTAAAATTGAAATAGCCAAATGGCGTTGCCAGCTCTTAATTAGAACATTATTAACTGCTGAAGACTGATTTTGTTTCAATCACTTAAAGTTCGATGCAAAAATTGGGCCATGGCAAATGCAATTAAAAGTTCTATTAAACATTTAGTAATTTTAATTTGAACTTGAACTCTGCTTGAATGTCATTTTTGCCACTGTCGCCTCTTTTGCTTTTATGTTAGTGAATATTTTGAGCTCATAAAAATCTATTTGAAAGTTATTTGTTGCAATTGCTTTAAGTCAAACAATTTTGAAATTTCCGTTCAACAATTTAACAACATAATACAACAACAATGTTTTGCTGGCAGTGCCTACTAAAATTGCATTAAATTTCCGCGCCCTGCCGAATTCCAATATATGTATGTATATTGCCATTTAGTACAGTTCATTGCGCCTAACGTAATCTGCACTACACTTCCTTGACTGCTCGGGCGGGCTTCGGCGCGTGCTAGCAAATTGCCATGAATCACATTATCCTTGTCTAGACGTGCAGATTGAAATTCAAATTAATATTCAAAGTAGGCGCAGCAAATCGTGTGTGTGTGTGTGTGTGTTTGTGAGGGTGTATGTGGCATTTGCGCTTTCTTTCAGTTTTCAATGATATCAATTGACTACAAGCCTGGAATTTTAATATGAGCAAAATTCGATAAGCTTCTATTTTTTTTGTTGCTTTGAAGCCTGAGAGCATTAAAAAAAGATTCAATTAATTGTAAACTCTAAAAAAAAGTAAAGATAAAAGATAGCAACAGCAGCAAAGGCTTTGCTGAAGTCAATTCGATTTTGTACACTCACACACACATACACATGCTGACTGTGAGAGCGACCAGAATCCTGTCAATAACGACACTGCAAATTTTTAATTTGTTGACAGTTTTCTTTTCTTTTGTTGTTTTTACATTTTCTATTGACTCCTCCTCTCTGCTTTGCACATGAAAAAAAAAAAGAAAATTAAATGATTTTAGCTCTTGCATTCAATTCAAACAAATGTTCAAGTTTTTCTGACTTATAAGGTACTATTGACGAATTTCTGCCAATAGATTCATATCGTTACATATCTCAGCATAAATTGAATTCAATTTCATCGCTTCTGAGTGCAATATTATAGCTTTTTGATAAAAAAAAATATTTTATTCGTTATAAAATTCTATACAAAAATATTCTTACAAACGTAAAAAACTAATTCGGGCAGCCCTATAGTGGAAAACCGTTAATGCCATACTATAAACCTAACAGCTATAACCCATTAAAAGTTGCATATGCCTCAAAAGTTTAAGACTGAAGAAACCGTTGCATAGTTTCAGGCGTATATGTACAGCGAGGTTCGAAATAGTAGGGATCCGTTCGAAATAATTGTTGAATTTATTAACCAAGTGTGTTCAAGGTGGAAATTTAAGCGAAAAATTTAGATTGTATTCGAATGAAAAACGGTAAAAACTTATTAAATATGCTCAAGCTCCCGCCTAAAATGTCTTCGTCCCACACACTAGGTTCCCTATTACATATTTCGAAAGGGTACATATTATTTCGAACCACACTGTATGTACTCAACAATTTTTGTTTTAATTAAGATAAAATATTCAACTGCAAAGTACGCTCAGTCAACTGTATTCGAACACGACTATATATAAATATATGCTTGTTATAATTTAAGCCTTTTTCGCATACTTTTTTTTATAGTAACATCAGTATCAGCGCTTCCTTTGCACACACACACAAAATTCTAAATTTAAGGACGACACGAACTTCGCCTGCACTTTTGTTGCAAATATTATTTATGGTCTAAAAATTGATTTTCTGCAGGCCACAACGAAGGATGTCTTGCGGCCGCGCAGGCCTGCCACGACCTTCTTCTTCTTCTTCACCTACGGCCAAGCAATTTAACTGCATTAAATTATAATTTATGCTATTTTGCTTCTCTGCTTTTCGGTTCGCTCATTTATCGTCAAACGAAGTGGAATATTCGTTGCTCAAGCTGCTGCTGCTGCTTCCTGTTACCACTAGCTGCTCAGTCTGCCACTGCCAGGCCATAACAGACCATCCTCCACATGTGAGTACAAGAAGTCAAACAATTTTTAAATATGAAAAATAACCCACAACGTCTGATGCGCTCACACACACACACACACACACACATACACATATGTACATATCCTTATGTGGCTAGTAGCATGTGGCTATTGCACAGCGCCAATGCTGATATATAAATTCAGATTAGTGTGACTTGGCTGCCAGTCTGTGGCTCCATCGCCGACGCATGGCCAGCGCAAGTGTTCGACGAAGCCTGCTACTTACATGCCACAAATTGCGCTGCAAAGTGCAAAGTTCACAGATTGATGCTGACATGTCGTTGAAAAAATGCACACTATAAATGTATATAAAATTGTAATTTATGCATGTATATGTTGCTGGTCAAAGCTGGTAGGAAGAAACGGCGATAGCAAGGGACTTGGCCACACTCGAGCGCGAGTGAACAGTTGGAAGGACCATAAAATGAACACACATTAATAAGCAACTACGGCGCATTTATTAAGTACTAGTAATGGATAGTAAGTGCAAAAGTATGTTGGCCATTATACTGGCGGCTTGACATGCACACATGCATGCATAGATGCATGTGTATATGTTGAGTATAGCAGCAACTTTTTTGTTTCTGCTGCTGATGGTGCTGTATAATATTAATGTATGACAATTTGAGGCTTAGTTTTGTAGATTAGTTGCGAATAGTCATTAGAATAGATGCAAAAAATTTGCAAAATGCAAAAAAAGTTCCAGCATAAGTAGCCGAAAATGGCTTGGAAATTCTTTGATTAAAAGTCGAATAAAACTTTTGATTTTGTTTGCTCCATTTAAGTACGAGAAGTACTACTACTATTAATAATAATAATAATAATAGTAATAATAATAATTGATTGGCGCAACAGCCCGTATGGGCTTAGGCCTAGCTTTCTCGTGTGCTTGTTATATTTTTCACAAACTAACGGGACCTACATTAACCGAATCTGAACGGGTCGAGAAGCTTTTCATGCCAAAGAACTTTCTCGGAGAATTGAAAAATTATTCCTTTTCTTAGATGGTTTGAAGCCGATCTTGAACCCGGGTCCTCTTGCATCAGCGACCTAGCACTTGTCCTCTGAGTCACCGCGGCGCCTGGTTTGGGTCTACTATTACTAGTTTGAATTTTTTCCATAATTTTTTGTCAACGAATTACATAGAATTGGATTTTCTTAACATTTTCAGAGCAAATATTAGGTGTAGTAAAGAGAAATCCATTTTTTTTGCATGAAATTGAAGACTTTATTTAGCACAGTCAGAATGATCCGATTTAGGTTCTCCTGGGCAATTGAAACAGTGGACTCAATGATTTCCAATACCATTCACATTTTTGACAATTGTCCTACCAGACCATGGGAAATTTGTATATCAAAATTACCGGAACAGAATCAATGAAACTGGAATCAGCACCTTAGAAACGATTAACATTTTCAGCCGCCTGTCTTGTGTTTTCGCCTATATCGTCCATATTTGACGCGCACTCACACAAAACTAAGTCAAGCAATCACAAAGCTGTCTCAGAAATTTTATTTAATTTGAAATCTTATCTTTCTAATGCCATTCAGCGTAACTCGATCGCATCTTTATAACGTGAAATACATACTACAAAAGCCATCTATTGCAAAAATAATGGATTTCCTTTTCTACAACTTATATGTCAATATTTACTCGATGGGCTTATCAACATCGTGAGCAACAAGCCGCCGCAACAAAGCGCCAAAAAACAACTTTTTCACATACAAATTAATAGCTACTACTTAATAGCTTGCCATAATTACCGTTAACAATCGGCGCGTAAAATGGCGATTTCCTTAATGCCATGCAAAAATTGTTACATTTAATTTTGTTTCTCTTTTCTTTTTGCATAAAGGCTCAGTTAGTGATGACGTATCGTATTTATTCGTATCGTAAATGTCTGAGAGAGACCTATTTCTATGAGAATTTCTGCGTTACGATCCGAAAAAATACGTCAAGAGGGAACGCATATATAGAGCTCGGGTAAAACAGGTTTTGTCTGCGATACGAATAAATACGATACGTCATCACTAACTGAGCCTTAAGTTTACATTTGCTATAGTTTGCATAGCGAGTAAATATTTTGCAATTTTCTGAAAGGCAGAAAACAACAACAACCACTTTTTTACTTAATTCCAACTAAAGCAAATGAGCGGTTAATATATTGTTTTAGATAAAACACTTTTATGTGATTGCTAATCGACTGCAGTAGGGTAGCATCATATGCACTCTCTTTACGTGACAGCTACCTTCAACGCACATTGCATTTTGAAAGAAAAAGTTTATTACAAAATTACTGCGAAATTTATTTGTAACTGCGACGAAGCCACAAAATCGACAGCAATTTCCGCTGTCATTTACAATTTTAATTAAAACAAGCTTAAAAGCCAAAAAATTCATTTAGAAAGTTTTGATGGTTGGCTCACACTCTCTCAACCCTTGTCCAATTTGCCGCTACAGCATGCTGGGCCTGTAATAAGATTGTAGCGCCAGGGCTACCCTTACATTATTGCATATTGCAATTTGGCCCATTTTTGGCTGCACATGAAATTTTATTTGACTTATTTTAACTCGCTTAAAAATATTAGTCTTTCGATTTAATAAAATTTCGATACTAAACGATTTCATGACACATTCATAAGCTCTTAAAATTATTCGACTAATTTAAGAACCGCTAAATTTAATGCTCAATTAGTAACCGTTAGTACAAGTCTCAATTGGCTATTGATATGCTTCGACGAGCCAATTAAGCGCTTAATTTCGTTTCGATTAGTTTTCAATTATTCGACTAAGCCAAAACTTCACGATTAAAGAACAAGTCGAGCGTGAACAGTTAATCGAATAGTGAAACAACAGAAAAACCGAATAATATTAGTCGAAAATTTCCAATCCGATTAATTCGGCTCTTTGATTAATCGAATAATAAGAGTGCTGCTATACTCACAAACGATATGATGGAAAGTTGTTGTTATTTTCAATTTAGAAATAAGTATTAGAAAGAAGCATTTAACATATAGTCCGAAATTAGACATTTTAAAATTGGCAACAGCAGCCCTGAGCAGCGCCAAACGCGTACAAATTGCTAGGATTTGGCTGGGCAGGCTTAAAAACTAAAATACCACTCGCTTCGCTTACTTCAAGCCAGCAAAATTGCAAAACAACAACACAAATTCCAACAAAAAATAAACTTCAAGAGCATTTCAAAATTCCAAATGGACAATACGTTCAAAATGGCATGCAAATGGCATTAAGTCAAGCGGATTAAAAATAAACCGTGGACAACTCAGCTCAACCAACCACCAACGCCCGCCCGCCCACTTATTTTGCAACGCTATACAATATTTTGGATTTTTTCCCCTTTTTCCACAATTTATATTTTTCAATTTGACTATGAGTATTTCAAGTGGTGGTGGTGCAGACGGAGGACCGTGTGATTTTAGTTTTCGAGCAGCGTTTCGCTAACCACAATTTAGTGCTTTAGCCTATAGATAATTAAAAAGAAGGATTGCCAGCGGCACGAGAGGAATGCAAAATTAGAAGCTCACCTTCAACACTGGTTTTACCATGCAGACAGTAGATTGTGGATGGTTTCGATTGGACTGCATGAACAGTGTTGTTGTTGCCACTGCCGCTCGGGCTGGCAGCGATTGTGGAGCTGGGACTGGGCATGGGGTTGGGATCGGAGCCGTTGTCGTTGCTGGTGCTAGTGTGAGCGTTGGCAGCTGTGCCATAATTGCCTTGATTACGCTGCTTGAAATCACTGCAAAAGAGACAAAAGAAAATGAAAGAACAGAAGATATAATGCAAGCATAAGATAAGTGAACCATAGCGGAGAATATAATTAATTTGCATATTGTTGCCTACTATCAGGCGTAGATGGCATTAGCAACGGAACATGAGTGCAGCTTGGTAAATGCGTAATAAGCCTATAAGAAAGCTTTCTGTAGGCAGCTAGAATTTTTTTTCTATCAAACAAACTTCAAGTCATACTTAGAGATGCTACCATCACAACAAAAACGATTCTGTCACTCTGAGGAGTCTGATACTGACTTCGTAATTCTAGTTAATAAAGATTTACAGCCATGTACAGATGCTCAAAGAAAATATCTTAGTTGATAGTTACCGCGGCCTTTAGCTCGCAAACTATCAAATTTTATACATTGAAAATTATGTTAAAACAATTTTAAAGCTCAATTTAAAGAAAATAGTTTGATAAATTCTCCAATCTGCCGACGTGCGCCTAAAAGTATGCAACAAATTTTTCACGACGCTGCAAACAAAGCAGACAACAATGCAAAGCATAGAAATAATTTATGAAAGCACATAAATAAGTGAAGTACATAGTATGTACTGTAAAGAAGAAGTAGGAAAGGAAACTGTGCCTTCTGTGTATTCCTTCACTGGCAAAATTATGCAAAAAAAATAGAAAATATAGTGAGCGCTACTTGAAGTATGCTTTGATTTAGTGAGCTTGTGCATTGTTGCCAGAAGTAGCACAAAAATGTTACCAACTGAAGATGATAATAATAAAACCCAAGGGCAAAAGCACATACAGAAACAAATACGATATATACGCGAGCATATGAAAGATATTAAAAAAAGTCAAGCAAAAGTGAAATTTTTACCAAAAAAAACGAACGCATTTTGTTGCTTGCTTAGATTTGTCTACATTTTTCATTTATAAACTGATTTGTTTGTGTCGTGTGCATGTAAAGAAATGCAAGCTGATGCTCTGGCATTTTTGTGCAACTGCAATTGCTTGCATTGTAGCATACTTTTAGGTTGTAGCACATTGTTTGCCAGCAACGAGAATAATGTGGCAAAATTGAAATTTTTGGCATTTGCAATAAAGCAGAATGTTGCAATCTTGGATACTTACAAGCAATATTTTACATATCAGCTATGTGTAAAGTAAACAAACTTAAAAATACCCAAATAACTAGAAAAATTGATTGCCAAAATTATTTT